>DWPV01000849.1:0-24243 GCA_018251915.1 Urbanus proteus proteus | reverse complement strand
CACTTGCAACCCCATCCGGAGTTACCCGCTCCAAAAGTATGGCTATTTAAGAAAATAGCACGCGCCGTTATATATATGTTATCATTATCTGTTATTAATTCTGATCTATTTTAAATTGATTACCAATGTTCATGGGGAACAATAGGCACATAACATGACCAATTAGTTTAATTATGGATTCATGTTTGTTTACTGCTGTTATTAGGCAAAGTAAGTATTAATGCAAAGTAAACTACCGAACCATATTCTTCAAACGTAAGCACATGACCGTGACTAATTCTGATAAGGCAGACTAGTACACCCGAGTCGAAGATCTAAAAGTTCTCCTTATCTTATAAATCGACCGCAGCATCCAATGAGTATTAATTGTTTCAACTCTCTCACTTCCATAAAAGAAGTTCTATAAATAACACTTAGTGGGACCTACACAATATAAGAACTTAGATAAATGAGTATTCAGAATATATAGAGTATAAAACAAAGGCGCTCTCTGCTGTCTGTCTCTATGTATGCTTAGATCTTTTAAACTACGCAACAGATTTTGATGGGGGTTCTTTTTAAAGATAGAGTGATTTAAGAGGAATATGTATGTTTAATAATATCATTAATACAGTAGTGAAGAGTACGAAGCCGCGGGCAAAACCTAGTTCAGAATAAATAGTAGCTGTACAAACAAATAAAAATAATATCAACCAACAATTAAACAACATTAATTCCGAAATCATTAAAACAACAATTTGTTACGTACTATTTATTTAGTCAATTTATCGCGCCAATTATACTAAAACAACGTTACAACTCCAGTGACAAATGTATCCAATGCAAATCCATTACAAATACTTACTCGACAAATTAGCACGTAGAACACACTCTAGCAACGCTGTACCGGACGTAACAGATCAAATATCAGTGTGTGTACAGTCTTGTAATTAAATTAATCCGGTTGCGAGTCGTTTACTTAGGTCCGTGAGAGGAAGCGTACACTTATCTTACACAAAACTGGAACGGATATTGCATTGTGGAGTAGTCAACAAACTCGTGCCTAGACGAAGCCATTTCGACTTTCCTTCAATTACCTGGCTGTTCCCACTTGAAACTTGCAAGTTGTACGTGAATGCGTGCATTAAACACTTATTGCTACTCGTTGTTCCTGGTAACTCGTTCTTGTTCCTCATTGTTGCAGTTTGTTCCTCGCATGCCGCTATATTTTTCACAACAGGGGATTACCGGTACCGAAATTCGTCTGTTGCCTTCCTGTTATTAATTTTTGCTTATTAAAGCGCCGTGAGTAGTGTTCGAAGCGAGGCGGCGTATGAGGAACATTTATGAAGCGCGCAATTGGGTTTTACTGCACTGTTTCATCCATATTGAAGTGATGTCATATGGGTCTGGACATAAATTAGACTCTGTCCTTGCGACGTTACTTTCTATAATAGGTTTTTTATGAATACTTTCATATACTTTATCAATCTTTTGAAGTATGTTAGTACTAGTATCAAATGTACTACTACCTGTAGTTTTGGGTACGTATTAATTGTTTTTTTTATTATTACCTACATCTCAGTGATATAATGGCAATAAAATAATTTAATTGATTCGAAATTGTTAACAACCTGACAAGTTTGCACGATTTGAAGTTATTGAAGAAATTTCATACATTCTTTTATATGATCGAAATAGCATGAAAGCCACTTGATGGTAAGTGGCCATCGGATAAGTATCTGTTTGAGGGGTGTGGTAACCAGCCCTTACCATACCCCTCAAACGAACACAGCAGCGCTACACTGCTGTTATAAGGCAGATACATATGTGGTGGTGATGCCACAGGAGTCGAACTACATAGAGTTCTACCACCTTTAAACCACATTTACGTGTCTCACAACAAAATCAACAATTGAATACCTTTAACCCATTTTTCAATCATACCCGATTGTATATTCATTCCATGCTCATTAAGCGTCCAATTCCCCTTTATTTTACACAGTTTACATAAACAATACGTATTTAACATCAATATCTCGACGTGTCGTGATATCAACAAAAAATTAATCTCGTTAAGTAATGTCATTTAATCAACTCGGAGTGCGTTGCATGAAATCGGAAATACTCATTACTTTGTACTGCAACACTTATATTTATAAATTAAGAGAAATTAATTCGGAAAACATAATAACCAATTGTTTGGACGGAAAGGCTCGTGTCATAAAATTAATCGAATTTAATGGCGTACGTCAGTACTTCAGCTTTACAAAATGAGAGGTATATTTATCGATATTTTACTGAATATTAACATGAAAATATTTACGATTTATTAAATTTATAAATTGGTGTCACGTAGTGACTTGCTTTCGTGAAATATTATTGAGTAAATGTACTTATTACTACTAAAAGCAGGTAATGAAATTATATTTCATGAAACTTCTAAATGTATTTTGTAATTACCCGAAATGTAATTAGATGTTTTATTCGATATTAATAGTAAATGTTCCACGTGTTCATCAATAGAACTATTACTTACTAGTTTTTATCCGCAGCTTCGCTCGCGCTAATGTGTAATGTACACAAAGAGGCCGTAGGTATCAAAGTAAGTGGGTGTGTGTCCTTGTCTTGTGTACTGTCCATGGCACCCACGACACAGGGAATCCTAGTATGGGGCTATGAGTGTGAAGCTTTATTATTGTTATCTTTGGTCGACATCAAGAAGGACTGTGATCTTATTTGTGGTTGATTACAGAAGCCCAATTTCTTCATACTCGTTCTTCAGGTATTGCATGCTCGTTTACTATCTAAATTTTATAAAAAAATCTGATTATGTACTCTCTTCCAGAATTCAAGTACAAACGGGTCAAACGTGACCCTGACGCCTGCAGTGCTGGAGACTGGAGGTCGGTACCGCTGCGAAGTATCCGGTGAACGACCGCTCTTCCCCACTGTCTCCGACCATGCTGATATGGTCATTGTTGGTAAGATAACTTCAATTATCTATGTTTTTTATCATAAGAGGTATCAATTGGTCGTGATGTCAGTCTAATAGAAATTAGTGTCACGCATTGACCAGGAAACATTTAAGTTATACGTAAGATTTTTTTTATAACGTGAGTAGTAAACGAGCTTGCAGTCCACCTGATGGTAAGTGACTTCTGCCGCCCATGGACATTTGTCATCAACCCCAGAAATGATCACGGTCATACCTGGGGTATACCACAGGTGCATTGCTACCCCTGAGGACTGAGATGGAACGCCTCGGATAAGTTTGTCTCCCTGGCCACACCCTTCAAGCCAGAACACAGCAGCGCTGAACACTGCTGTTATAAGGCAGAAATAGGTGTGGCGGTGGTGCCGCCGGAGTCGAACTACATGGGGTTCTACCACCTTCAAATAAGATGCTTATCGCGTGTCTCTTATACACCTTAAAACAGAACGTAGAACTGTCATGCTTTGCTATTCGTTTTCTTAAGGAGAAATAAGTAGGTATTCCAATTCGAAAAGCGAAGGACTTGTTCTATTAGAATGACTGATTTTCTAATGTCCATTGACTCAAAAAGCACGTTAAAAATGAGCTGACACATGACGCAAACGGTGTCTGGGTGACAGGAGCCGTCATTCGTTAAACTTTTGTACGGTATTGACAAAGCCAGTCTCGAATGCAGTTTTGAATACTCGCCAATGCTATTTTTCTTTGAAACTAGTCTGTATGGTTCATTAACATTTTTGCCGAAGATACGAGTATGTGACTACACATCGGCTTTATTTCAGCATATGATTCCAATATAATTATCTTGTTATAATAATTGTTGTGTCAAAAAAATTCATGCGTGTTTCCATGCTTCGGAGGGCACGTTAAGCTATCGGTTCCGGTTGTTATCCTTGGATAGCATTCGTTAACCCTTGTCGGAGCCCCAATGGGAGGTTTATTTTCAAACCGCCCATTGGGGCTCGACGGGCTCTTCGACACGGGTCGGCCACCCGTATCCTCTCCACCAACACACATTGGAGCAGCGTGGTGGAATACGCTGCAAGCTCAGTTGTGGGAGAAGACCCGTGCCTAGCAGTGGGACATAAAAGAGTTGCGGCAAACAATTGTTAAACTTGAAGGACACTGTCGACCATTTTTACAAAAGACATCGAGTTGATTGATATTCAGCTCTCACATGACGCATGACGCAAACGGTGTCTGGATGACGGGAGCCGTCACTCGTTAAACGGCGCTCACCGCGATATTCGTTTGTTTGACGTGGAAACTTTTGTACGGTATTGACAAAGCCAGTTTTGAATACCATCTCGCTCGCCAACGCTATTTTCCTTTGAAACCAGCGCATGTGGTTGGTTAACTTTTAGCGATGATATACGTATATTTAAAACGTAAACACAGGGCTGTAGTGTTGTATACCGTTTATCAATTTATCATAAATCGTAATATCTAATTTTGTGCCGTAAATTAAACGTGACCTTTTGAATCACAAATCGGGTAGGCCCGACTATTGTACCAGACAATTAAATTATGCTAATAATTATGCAAATTGGGATAATAGCACCAATTTAGATGGACATTACACGAGGCGTTCTTAATTAGTCCTCAGGGGTAGCATGTAGCCGAACTCAGACAGCGATATAATCCTATTTGAGGATGATTTCAGATGTGCATAGGTGTCAGTGATTTATCACATGACGACCCGCCTGGCGAAGCGGTGGTCATACCGGTCTAACACGCAGTGGGTCCCGGATTCGACCCCTGGTCAGACAGAAATCTGAATGATGAATTTAGGTCTCTGGTCTGTGTCTGGGTATTTGTATGTTAGTGTGTGTCTGTGTCTATGGCGCCCACCCACGCATTGACACTGGCGGTGGCGATTTTCAGTTAAATAAACTGCTTATATACTAATATAAAAAAGTAATAGGGTACAAGGGTTTCCTCTACTATTGTAGATCCAAAAGGCATTAAAATATTTTTGTTTCAGCTCTGCCCACAATGGGGCCAACAATCACAGGTTCCCGGCTGCGATATCAGATCGGTGACCGGGTACAGGTGAACTGCACTTCGGGCAGGTCGAGACCGGCGACCAGGCTCGCTTGGTACGTGAATGGGGAACCTGCACCAGCTGGAGCGCTCCTGGCTCCGGCATACTACACCCATGAAGATGGGCTGGAGACCACGAGCTTAGGACTGGACTTCAAAGTTAAACCTAAGCACTTTAGGAAAGGAGACTTGAAACTTAAGGTATTAAAAAACAGATTATAAAACGTTTCATTAATATTTAAGTAGTTATTATAATCATCTCTAGTGATATATTTATATTTGACTACTTTCCGAGGGAGACCTTGTAACACGTCTATGTAGGTATCACAGTATTTATTATGTTTCTTTGTTAAAGTCTCCCAACATCGTATTCGCCCAAATACTCTCAATTTATCTATTTTCCGAACGACCTTTTTGTAGGACATAAGTGTTTAGCTCTCAGTGAGCGTGTCCTAAAAAGATAGGTATTTATTATGTTTCTTTGTTAACAGTGTCTCGCTACAATAGCCACAGTGTATTGGCGGAGCAACGAAGAGAGCGTTCAAGGGGAAAGGCTGAAGGGCTTTGCGAGGTCACGGGAGCTGGCTGATGGCGCCTCCAGAGCTGACCGGGTTCAGGCCGCGGGGAGATCTGACCACTGCGCCCTCTCATTGGCTCTAGTACTACGGCTTCTAGTTTTTTGCCTCATTGCCATGAACTAGCACGTCTATGCAAACTAATTTCTTGATAAAGAGTAATTTGGTTTGGGGAGTTCCGAAACTTGTTCGTGATCTGGTCAGAAACAGTTTAAGTAATGATCGAATGTGATACAATGAGTATTGATTAAATTCAATACGCTTTTAAAGGATTTCCAGAAACTTCGACTTGCTTAGTAAAGATGCCTTGTAGCATCGATGTATTTAGACTTTGACCAAAAAAGGAAGTTAACGCTTCGCTGATTATTGCATTGAACTGGTTACACTTAAAATTTTGGTTTGTTTCAATGTTTTGATCGAGACTAAGACTATATTTTTCGGTCTGTGTTTAAAGTTTAAACTACACTATCGTTTATGTTCATTATAATTTTGATGTAAATCATAATCGGCTTAAAACGACCCGACTTGTGTCGATAAATGTAAATACTCCCTTAGACGGATGTGATACGTAAAAATGTATTTAATTTTTTCAAATTATTTATTAGAAAATAAATTGTAAAGTGCCATTATTCGTTAAATTTCGTATTTATCTTCTGTCACCTCACGTTCCAAAGAAATTAGCTAACCAAAGTACAGTGTTCATATAATATTTCTATGGACATTTAAAACTTTTAGATACGTATTCCGTATGTTTTTGGATCATAGATCTACGTTATAGATGCGGCATTGCGTGGTATATAGAATATCAGTGTTGTCTCCTTTACGCCTCTTAAAATTGCATAATCCCTTTCTCTTTCATGCAGATAATAACTGAAAGTGCGTACTATTGTACTGGTACTGAACTATAGTGAAATTTCGAAGCATTTACACTAGGGTCGTATCTATAATTTAAATCTATGTTTTGTATTATATCATTTCATAACATTTTCCTGACTAAAATACTTTCGCTGACTAAAATATCATATCACGTTTCATATGAACTTTAATAAGTACACAAAGAAAATATTAAAATAAATTGCATATCAAGTAATTATATTTTGAGATATCGTTAAATAAGTGTGCATAACCATTTACTGTAGTTAGGAAATCTAAAGAAACTTAAAAGTAAATAATAACGTCGTAGAGAGGTTTAGGCACGTCAAATATCATGAAAATGTATAAATATCGTTGCTATATAATAATATTATAATGATTATTTATCAACAAAGTACGTACTTATCAATAATTCTGACACTAGTATAATAAACCACCAAATTGTAAATTTAAGTGGAAGTCAATTCATAATCGTAATATTAAGTAGTTACAGTAGGTTAAATTGATTTTTACCATATAAGTATAATATCTTAAATATTTATCTTTTTAATTTAAATATATTGAGAATTTTATTACATTTGAAAAACGAATCGTGTTTAATTATAAACGTAAAAGTAAATAAAATAGGCAAAGTATAAAACAAAATACAATCTAAAAACAAATTTGAGTTTTTCTATTATATCTTTATGACGCAAATGAATCTAATTATGATCAAACAAAACAGTATGAAACCAAAAATTTGAAACAACATAAAGTTTAAAATAAGCGTACTCAAATTTGTTTAACAAGTAAAATATATCTATGAGCTTTTTTATAACTATTTTTGTTTGTTGATATTCCAAGTACATACTAACATAATGTATTTTTATGAAGTTTTAAAGAAAAAGGTGAATAGAGTGTAGTGTCGTGAATTGCAATAGCTTTTTCTACGTTTTTTTCTGATCTATGGTTTTAAATTTCAGAATTAAAAATAACACTATTTATAACTATGAAAAACTGCCATTTTTTGCATTTTATTAAGGATTATAGAAAACTTATAATTATATATGTAGGTAATTTAATAGTATTGGCAGCTTACTAAAACTATTGTGGTAAGTATATTACAGTGCTGTTATAACAATAAATAACTGTTGTAAAAATCATTACCTAGTCACTATAATCCAACTGACAATCCCACTATAACCATTTGGGTGAGTTATTAACGATCAACATAATACTATAATATATTAAAAACTGTAGTTATGATTATTGACTTAAAAATAAAGGGACAGGTGTAGTAGGTACTAATTTCACGAAATAAACGAAAATAGGACGAATAAAATAATGATGTGTAAGGTACTTAGCGACTCCATCGTTATTAGACAGACATCCCTATTATGTAATATCACAATATTATTTTTAATGTTTATTTTTTTATTTATAGTATTATTTTAATTTTTTTGTAACTATAAAATCCACAGGGATAAACGGACTTTAATATGGATTAAATTAGATTTTTTTCATTGCATAAATACAGTCAAGTATTAATTGATATTTTTAATCCGTTGATCAGTCTTTATCCGTTGATAGTCTTTAGTCGCACTTTTTAAAATTTTAAAATACTTTTCGATGTTTTTAAATGGAAACCAAGGCGAAGTCCCTTTATTAGTAGGTCAATAAAGTGTTGGTTTATAAATATAATTTTATATAAACTGTAAATTTATGAATTATGCTAAGTAATTTATAATTAACATAGAAGTTCTACTCCTATTACAAATGTGTACAGGGATAGGTAGTATGGGGGATTTAGAAAATTGTTAGTAGTGACACAGCTTTCGGAATTGAGCCCAAATAATACTCCGCAAAGGTGTCTTATCTTATTGGCAGAACTGCAAGCTTCATTTTGAAAAAAAATCGGTGGCCAGTGAGAAAATATATCAATATATAAAAATATCAGTCGATAGATTAATCAATAAATGAAATGTGTTCTGTGATGGATTGTTGTAACTGAAATACTTCGTTTGATAATTAAGTTCAAAGCCGTAAAAACAATGCATACAAAAAAAAATATTTAGTGGATCAAGAATGCTTAATAAACTGACATATCTCAAAAAGTATATCACTTACGATATTTCATAATTAAACGTTTTTTTAAAAATTATTGACTATGTCGATTAACGCATCACACATCACTGGCCGGTAAAATGTTTTTTTTTTTCAAAAAGGCAGAACTTGTAGGTATACTATACGATAGAAATATTGATGCCCAAATGCGGAGAGCAAGTGTTGAAAGAAATAGATACCGTATGTTATGTAAATAATAGATATAGTTTCCAAATATCATGTTATACGTAAGATGTCTACCATTACCAATATATTGTAAGAACGTTTTCTATTCCTTTTAAGTATTTACGTAATTTAAACATAGAGTTGAAAAACGCGAGTTTAAATAAGGATATTTAATGCTAGGTTTTTAAAACGCAAGTTTAAATATAAAAAATATTTCTGATAAAACTCCCCCATGGTGAAACTGCTATTTTAACCTATTCTATATCCATTCTATTCTATCCACTTATACGAGACATTCCAGCTTAGTTCTCAGGTATAAATAAATAAAAATACATCACTACGTTTATAGAGATATCCAATTTATCTATAAATATAAACGATCAAGATAAAATAACTTAGTTCTCAATACAATATTGAATGATTCACCTACATTCAAACGTTTACTTTGCTTTCACACAAGACAACTTTGTCTAGTTATATACCAAAAACAAATTACTTATATTCAGCGCTAAAGTTTGGAAAAAAAAAACAGTTTATGGCCTTCCTACGACTTCTTTGACGTCGTGTGATGTATATTTCCTACCAACCAATTTCTTACATAATATAGAAGTAAGAAACAAGCTTCTTATTTATTAATAGTTAAAGCAAGTCATAGTTGATTTCTAAAAAAGCATTTAAATACGAAATAAAAGGTGGCTTAGATATTGAGTCCAGACTAAAAACGTTAAAGCCTAGGTTGCAAAAGTTTATCTCGCTGGAACACAGTACATGCTAATCCAACATCCTCCGGTTCAGTTCCAACCCATATTTCCCAACTGGACACGTTAAGCCGATAGCAATCGTTGTACCCGTTGGAGGCCTTTGGGCCGGTTTGTTAACATCTGACACCGGTTAAGAACATTTGACGATCAAGACAATATACGGGATCTCTACCAATATTTTGGATTATGGAGTTTCTTGCGCCGCTTCTTCTCCATAATCCCACACACCTTGCGAAGTGGTGGTAGTGAAAAATTATATTATTGACGTTCAAAAAGAATTCTTCAAAAGAATCTTCTTTGAATAAAGTATTTTTGATTTTGATTTCAGTATACATAATAGCTGGCTTCTCCAGTTGTGATGTGCCACGCTCAGCAGTGGGACATAAAAAGGACCACGACCATTCCAATTCTCCTAGTTTCTCTGAACGTTCATATCTTCGATACACCAGCTCCATTAAGCTGCACGTTTTCATTCCTCAAAATTACTTTAGTTCGGTATAACAGAAGATTTTATGACCATTAATTCAGATTTAAGGTCGCACAAGAGCCTTCGCGATGGGACCTAAAGTTTTCTTTCAGGCACATTAAATAAAATATTTACACAAAACATTAATCAGGTTTATCAAATTTTCAGGCCTCTCTTGAAATTCTTAGATATTTATTATTTTTACAGGAACTTGGAATGACCTGAGTGAACTTTCTGAACTCCTTTGTAAACTTTACTTTTGGGAGTTTGGTTACGGCACTTAAGTGTCTTCTTAAGCTCTATACACAATCATATTTGAACCTTGCTTTTCAGACGGCTTCATCTTGAAATATGGCAACCCGCGTGGCGGAACGGTTTCCATACCGGTCTGACGCACAATAGGTCCCTGGTTCGATTCCCGGGCAGACAGACATCTAAATGATGAATTTAGATTTCTGTTCTGGGTCTTGGTGGATGTGTATTCATGTATTTGTGTGTCCATGGCACCCACGACACGGGAGAAAATCCTACTGTGGGACTATGAGTGTAGAAGGCGTTTTTTATTTTATTAAAGTTCATATATAAGCAGTCGAAATTTTGTCAGCGTCTCAAAGGTATGTGATATCTATTAAAGCGTTCATACTTAGTAGTCTAGTTTATCCCAGTGTTGGGCAAAGGTTTCTCCTTCATATAGTCAGTACTTTCGAAAAGTACAGGGCTTTTTACTAAATAAATAGTTTTCGTGAATAACTTCTCAGCCTAAGATTCATGATAAAGTCATGAATATTACGAATAATAAATAACGGTGTTATTTCCCAAAAGTATATCATTTTATAGACGTGCCGACGTCCTAATGAATTATCGTACTTAATATTATTTTCCTCTTTCCGTTCTTATGGGCGCTCATAAAATATATTTCATTAGCTCACTTAGGTTTTGTTACAGCAATTATATCAGATTTACGAGTAAATGCTAAGGTGATGTAATTGGATGAGTCTATATTAGATATACGATAGAACCCTTTTCAGTTTGTCATGGTCGACTATGGTGAGCCAAAGCCACATATAACAATACTAGCTTTTTCCCGCGGCTTCGCAAACATTAAATTACATATTAACCTTCCTCTTGCTTTATTACTCTACCCATTAAAAAAACACATCAAAATCCGTTGCATGGTTTTAAAGATCCTAGCATACATAAAAACAGACAGAAAGCCAGCGTAAGGAGTAGCAATCCACCAAAGGCCTTTCAAAATGGCGTATTTTGAGGTCCACTGCTGGACATAAGCCATAATGGATGCATTAGATAAATACTGATCATTGTCAACTACTCAACTCAAAATCTCAACTCAATTACAAATACTACTCAGTAATCATAACTAATAGGTACCATCAAACATAATACCAAGACAACATAGAATAGTGATGTTTACAGTAAACTGAAGGCAGTTCAACTTCAGCAGTGCAGGCGTGCTGAAGTACGGTCTCGCAGCGATCGCTATCAACGCAACGTGCTCTATCCTGTCGCACCGTCAGTTCCTGGCGATGTCTTTGATGCTTGCATCTTTATTGGAACGGTGCATTGGCCCATAAAGAGAACAGATATTGACATTATTTTCTGCTATTTTTCTTGTTCTGTCTTTTGTAGTTTTATTCTTACTCGGCTCGTTAAAATTAAACCTTAATTACAAAAATTGCTCAATTTTTATTAATAACTTTATAGCTCGTTAATAGGTATCAAACAGAAAAGAATCGGTAATTATTTTAAAGAGAAAAAGGTTTAACTGTACCGTTGTCTCATAATAAGAGGGATTTAGGCCTAAGTCCACCGCGCTGGCCAAGTGCGAATTGGTAGACTTCACATACCTTTGAGAACTTTTTTTTTAGGAACTCTTAGGTGTGCAGGTTTCCTCACGATGTTTTTCCTTCACCGTTAAAGCAAGTGATAATTAATCTCTAATACGCTCATAAATCAGAGGTACCTACCTGGGATTTAAACCTCGGACCTCCCGATTGAGAGACCAATTTTCAACCATTAGGCTATCACTGCTTTACTTGTTTAGCCTTTACCTATTTGACGATTCGCAGGGCAAAACGATCACCATATTGGTCTGATTGACTCCAAGTGGGTTAGCGTTACGTTCCCCGACTAGAATTTAGATTGTTTAGGTTTAGTTTGGCTTAAGTTATACATTCATATATGTGTATTCGTGAGCACTAACTTGGAATGTCTCCTGTAAACATCTTCCTTTCTTACCACCTTGTTCTAAACCGAATCTCTACACTGTTATGCAAAAACTGTTCCGCCTCGTAGCAAAACTGTGAAGAATACCACCACCTTCACCATCTTATTCCCAAACCAAGAATCTAGTTACAAACAACTTCTAATGATTACAAGCGTTTGTCTTCCGAGTTTTCCCGAGGCACTAACATTTTTTATCATTCAAGCCGTATTAACTCTTGAGCCCACGTAAAAACCTATACATTTATTTAGCCAGGCATTCCCAATGTACGCCTCGTGAGGTTTGATGCGACCTTAATTTTACTAAAAGCTTCGTGTCGAGAAATTGAGATCTATTTATTGATTTTGATGTATTTCATGTGTATGCTGGAATTATTGGTACTGGATCAACTTACGGATATTAAACAGACGGAAGGGAGATGTGTAAGGGTTAAAACTAATATGTACCATTGAACGTACCAGACACGAGCCGTGACAGACAAAAGCGTGTTTTCTATACAATATTTTGACAGATATTGTACGTGTGGTATAACATAGATTTAATGTTAATTCACATTATACAGAAGAATACTATTGAGTCGGTCACGGAACGCGTACTGATTATTGAATTTTAAGTTGTATAAAGACTTGAATTTTTAATCTCTTGACCTTTTTCCCAATGTTGTACAAGAAGTTTTCTCAGACCTGGAGTGGATTATTCTAATGCTTTAATGCAATACAAAAATATGACTTAAAATAAAAAGTATGTTTATAATGTGACTTTATCGCAAAAACTTGTCTACTATGTGACTTCATTGCCTTATGTTAAAATTTTCAAAATTAAATACTTGGTGTAAAGGCTTTTGTATTATTCTTAATAGTATTTATAGAACGCAGTTAATATTGTTGCTTACTGTTATAAATATTTATAGTTGTAAGATGGATATGTAAATAATGGGTTAATTTATAGCTCAAAGTAATGAAGCATTAATAAATTATGTGAATTATGTGTTATTGTTTTATTATAATTATCCTATTTAATTACCCAACAGCTTGGACTAATACACGTATCTGTACCTTATAACGGCTGATAAACACTGCTGTGTTCTGGCTTGAACGGTGTGATAAGGGAGCCATACTTAACCGAGGCGTTCCAACTTAGACCTCAGGGGTAGCAACGCATCTGTGGTCGAATAGTGTTGCGAAAAAATAAATTTTATGTCCCCATAAAATTTATTTTTACGCAACACTATTCGACCACAAGAATACCCCATTACAGTCAAAACAGTGTCTCTAGTTATGTATACAGGGTGAATTTTTCAAGTGTTCGTGGATGGGGAAATCTGAAACTATAAGGATTATCGAAAAATGTTGAACGGACTTACGAGGCCGATTTTGATAAAAACTAAAACTGTATACCTAATTCTTTTTTCAAAAAAATCTTTTTCCTAGCCGGGAATTGAACGAGTTCATTTTGGTAAAAAAATCAAATCCTGTATTATTGCTTCATCTGATAGTATTGCTTGTAAGGATCAAATTATGGATACTGATATCGTAATCGTAACCGTAATAATCGTAAAAATGTTAAAAAACGTAAATATCGTAAAAATTGTAATAATCGTAATAATCGTTATCGGAATCGGTAATCATAATAATCGTAATAATCTTAGAATCGTAATAATCGTAAAAATCGTAAAAATCGTAATAATCTTAGAATCGTAATAATCGTAATAATCGTAAAAATCGTAAAAATCGTAAAAATCGTAACAATCGTAAAAGTCGCAAAAGTCGCAAAAATCGTACATATTGTCAAAATCGTAGAAACCGTAAAATCATAAAAATCGTAATTATCATATTACCTACGACACAGGAGAAAGTCCTGTGGGGCTATGAGTGTAGATAGCGTCTTTTTCTTTCTACGTATGTAGGTACATGTACCTATCTGTTTTGGCCATAACAGAACAATCATTCGTTTCAACCCTGCAGACACTCATCCGTGAATACGGACACTTCCGCACAAACATGCGTCATTAGGGGCCTCAAAGAGTCTTAGGTGACTTTGTCCCCTAAATTTTGAAGGGCGCAGAGGGTCGCCATGTCAGAAATGAGTTCAAAGTCATTGTTAACTTGAGGGGTTGGACGGATTATTTTTTGGCTGAAAGCAGACGTTTTAAGGTTAAGTAGAACTATTTTTGGTCGTTTTTGTTATTAAAATCACAGAGACTTTATATGCTTTAAATTTTAAATTTCTGTTTTGGTCTTTTACTTACCACATATAACTTATTAAGTACATGATAGACATTAAAACATTCTTACATAAATAGGTAATACGCAATAGACAATAATGCATATCCTCCGAAGCATCAAAAAATAATAATTTTTCATAGACATTTATACCATATTTTCCTTCAGTATTTATTTGTGGTTGTATTCATGATCAGACTTACGAGTATTATCGCATGTTACACGCCTAAAGACTAAGCGTCTACAATAATTCCTTACGCCGTATATTAGATACACAATAGATCAGATCAATAGTAGGTAACTATTGATAGTACGAATAGATGTCGTGTCTACATCATATAAGCCTTAGAAATTAACCAATTTTGAAACATAAAATAGTTCAATAGTGCTTAGAAGTAGCAAACGAGCATGCAGTTCACCTGATGGTAAGTGGCCACTGCCGCCAATCTGCAATCAACCCCATATAAGATCAAAGCCCTACCAGAGGTCGGCCACAGATGCGTTGCTACCCCTGAGGACTATTAGTATGTCTCCTTAACCACACCCTTCAAACCAGAACACAACAGCGCAGCAAACTAAAAAAGAGCATTCATGGTTCATTTATTTTGAGCAATACTAAAAAATGTTTGCCTTGATAGTCATATCTTGTAGATAGCGTGTTTATTATATTTAAAATTGCTAAAACAAAAGGCGATATTAATAAACTTAGCTTTTAATTAAATAGTGACGGAAGTTAGTAGAATAATATAAAAATGCGGGATGTAGCGATTGCGAGTTAATTAAGATATCGATTCAAACTGCGTGCAGCTGACAGGCGGGGTTATTGCCGTATCATACAGCTCCTTAATGTTAGACTGCTCAATATTAGTATTAGTAGGTAAATAGGTACGATCTGGTAGTGACTGCTTTATATTCATAATTATTACATTGGTAGGTACGTAGGCAAAGTTGAAGTAGCAAACGAGCATGCAATCCATCCGATAGTAAATAGCCGTATATGGAGATCAGTAACCAACTTCTAAGATTACAGTCCTACGTAAAGTTTGCTACTGTACAGACATTCGTTTAACATTTCATCACGATTCATCTATTGCCGTATACAAACGTAGACACAGCATAGATTAAAACTGTTTTTAGTAGGGAAAAGGCAGAAATTGGTGTGACGGTGGAACTTCAAAAGTGTCGATGGAACCTCCATTTAGCGTCCATCTTCAAATTCAAATTCAAATTCAAATTCAATTCAATTATACAATTATTCAATTATTCAACTGTTATAGCCCAATGAGTACCTAAGTATACCAATGCATACTAAGTGTACCACCGCAGTGAAACCACGATCCCTTCAGTATTTCAAAATGAATTTTATTGTACTTTTTATAATTCCCAAGGTTTTCGGCTCTCCGTTCCCTGTTTAATCCGTCCAGTAAATATTAGCCGCCCCCAACTTGAAAGCTAGTGCTCAAACAACCCTCACCTCATGCATGATCACGGAACGGATATATTCGCTTGAATTTCGTTAGAAAGGGTATTTTAATAATTCCCATTTAATTTAGTTAGTGATAGAGAAGTGTGTGAAATTCTCACGTTGAGAATCTGGGACGAATCACAGCTACTTTTCGAAGTACCGTGTATTGGAACTGTTAAAATATTAGCATAATCTGTTGTAAATTCTGTAGTAAATTTCGCCTCAATTTATTCTTTTTATTTTTGTCAGTGTAACTCTACTCTGTGAACGTCA
Source organism: Urbanus proteus proteus (assembly GCA_018251915.1). Lineage (NCBI taxonomy): Eukaryota > Metazoa > Arthropoda > Insecta > Lepidoptera > Hesperiidae > Urbanus > Urbanus proteus. The sequence continues at coordinate 8,081 of DWPV01000849.1, read as the reverse complement.
TCATAATTCCGTACAATAGTTCTGCTTTAAATAAATAATAAACCACCTTCTTCCTTCTTTCCTGTATTTGTTAACAGGAACCTACTATTAGATTTTAAATTATATAGATTTTTTGTAATAATACGTGAGAAAACGTATTATATCTACAGACATTAAATGTGTCAGACACGTGCCGTGGCAGACACCAATATACACAATAATTACAAGTTCTTCTACCGTGCCAGAAGCGTGCCGTGTCCGTACCTATCTGGGGAGCGATGTTAAGTTAAGCATTATTTTGTTAACCCCTGTTATTTTGCATGATACTATATATATTACCTGTAGATAGATGTGTAAACAAAAAAATTAAGTACCGCAAGTAGGTAATAGTAATTGTTTAACGTATTTGCACAGCTCACCCATAGTGAATACGGTTCATACAACGTGGACTAATGCCTGACGCACATTATACGCGCCGAGTCGCAACGCATTGTAACAAAAATCCGATACGAAATTTTTGCAATGCGATACATCCTTCCTAATCTGAGCAAGTCTTTATGTCTTTGTTGCTACGTTAGTCAATAGACCTGCTATTAACTGGAAAACAATCTTTGCGTACGCTCCTTCAATATGAATTTGACGCATGGGTTAGTTGTCAACCCGTGTCGGATATGAGAAGTAACGATCATGACAACGTTTATTCATTGTTGAAATAGGAGTATGTTACAATAACTCAAACTTTTCTCTTTGTATGTAGTAAACGAGCATGCAATCCTGATGGACTTTCTTGATCGACCTTAAATAAGATTAGGGCTACCTAAGGTAGGCAAGAGATGCGTTGCTATACCTGGGGACTTAGAATGGCTCCCTTACCCACACCCTCAAACTAAAACACAACATTACTTAATACTCTTGTTATTTTTTTTTAAAGACGGTTCTACACTCATAGCCTCACATTAGGATTTTCTCCTGTATCGTGGGTGCCATGAACACACAAAGACGAATACATAAACACCCAGACACAGAACAGAAATCTAAACTCATCATTCAGATATCTGTCTGGCCGGGAATCGAACCCGGGACTCTACTACACTACGCACAAGACCGCTATGGTGAGCGCTCCACATGGGTCGTCTATTAAACAGAAATATGTGTGACAATAGTGCCTGCAGAGTCGAGCCACATTTAAACTAGATTCGTCGATTCTATCTCGTGGTTCTTGTGTTCGAGGCACACAAAAGATAACACTTAAAATCGGTCAACCACACAACGAATGGTGTCTGAAGTTCCTTCACTAGAATTACAAGCAATGTCATGATTGGTCTTCGTATAATTTTGCATAATTTAAAACCATAATATTATTTAAAAGCGCACGGATCTACCAAATGAATATACATAGTGATTTAGTCCAGAATTATAAATACATAGTTCAAAAATACACATACTAAGTTTAGATGACATCGAAATTAATAGGTTTTTTAAGAACTATCAATGAATTTTAGAAGATTAGTAAGGCTTTTAGTTAAGGCTTTTATAAGTTGGCAACAAGCATGCAGTCCACCTGATGGTAACCCATTGCCGCCCATGGACGTGTAATCAACTCCAAATAAGCACAAAGTCTTACGGTTAGTACAAATGCGTTGCTATCCTGCGGACTAAGGTAAATCGCCTCGGATAAGTACCTATGTTAGCCTTACCACACTCTTCAAGTCTGAACACAGCAATGCTTAACACTGCCATTGTAAGGTAAAAAGAGTTGTGGCGCTGGTGGTGCCAGAGTTCAACCACAAGGGCTCATCTTCAACCGACTCTGACAAACCTTACTGGTCATAGATGTAAGATCCTTATGATCTAAGATAATGATGCTATCACTTTCAATGGTAATATCCGGTGCCTCGTAACAATTCATACATACAGACCATTTTTATGGTAGGTAATGATTCTTTTGTAACCTGTAAGTAGCAAACGATCTTGCAGTCCACCGGATGGTAAGTGGCCACTGCCGCCCGTGAACATTTGTAATCAACTCCAGATATGGTCACGGTCATACCTGGGGTGACCACAGTTGCGTTGGTACTCCTGAGGACTGACTGTCTCCCTGACCACACCCTTAAAGTCAGAATACAGTAGTGTTTAACACTGCCGTTATAAGGCAGAAATAGGTGTGGCGGTGGTGCCGCCGGAGTCGAAGTACATGGAGTTTAACAAAATGTCTAGTTAATTAGAAGAATCAATACATGGACACAGAAACAACGCATTGGAACAAGTAAAATGGGATAGACAACTGTAATACGTAATTGTTACAACCCAAAAACTAAAGCTATCTAGATTTGGGATTACGTCGGGCAAGTGACGCGTATATAGCATGAGTTCCCGAAAGTTCTGATACTAACAAATACAATCCGAAACTTTTCAAATCAAGAGCAGGCAGACAGAATAATCTGCGTCTCACTTCAGTCTAATTTATTAGCTATATTGTTATTTTGTAAGTCTTTTATGAGTGACCTAAAATATATTACTTTTTGCTACATTTTAATTAATTGACAGATGGGTTGCCACTTCTAAGGACTAAGACAGTCACCTCGTATTTAGACATGTAAAGAAAGAAGAATGAAAGAAAACTGTATTCCTTCATGCATAAATATAAATACAAACCATAGGAAAAATCAAGGAATAATAAAATAAATATAATATATAAGACATGGGGTTCTTTAAAAAAAAGCTGCAAAAAGAGCTCTTCTTCAAAGTTGGCGATGTATTGGCGACTCCTCTGATGTTGCAAATGTCCATAAGCGACGGAGACTACTTTCCATCAGTAGTCCGTCTGCCTTATCGTTAGGCTTAAATATAAAAAATGTACTATTTCGATCGATCGATGATTCCAATATCGTGGATGCTATGGGAACAAAGGCTGCATAAAAAAAAATATTATTATTATTTTTTACCAGCAGCCAGACCCGTCAGACAGAATATCGTTCAATTATTTATTTGGTCGGGGATCGAACTCAGAACCTACTTCGTGACTTAGTTGACGCTCCGCCGTAGTTACTTCCAACAATAACCAGATACTCGTAAATAGTTAAAACTAGCTGATACCCGCGGTTTCATCTGCGTTAAAAAAGTAAAAAGGAATACATATCAAAGCATTGGTAACACCCCACCTCCAAATTTCATCTAGATCCGTTTAGCCGTTCTAAAGTTATAGAGTAACATCCTTCCATCCATCCATTGCAAACTTTCAGCTTTATAATATTAGTAAGACTACACTACACCAGACCTAGATAATATATCAGACAAAACACTACAAAGAACTAAATTGATTCTGGCCGATAGACAAAGTTAAATTAAATTTGCGGAATATAAAGCATTGAACGCAGATTACAGAGTTCATTTGAATTTTTTACCGGAGATCATAAATCCTTTTTGCGATATAACTGAGCTATATTTCATAGAGGCTTTGAATTTTTGTTTTATCTTATAAAGTGGTGCATTACTAGATAGAATTTTGTTGGCTATGATACGACTATCATTTATGTCTTACTATGTAAAGGTTTTTATATGATAGAAGTAACGAGCATGCAGTCCACCTGATGGTTACTGGTCCATGGACATTTGTAATCAACCCCAGTCCTACCTAAGGTTGGCCACAGATGCGTTGCTATCTCTGAATGCTAAGGTATTACTGTTAGTTAATAAATACTTAAAACATAAACCGTTTTGTTATAATTAAACAAATAGACAAACAATCACTGTACTTACGAGTAATATTGTAATATAGATTGCAATTCTACTTGAAATTGTTTTAAGATTGCTAACATACCTACATATAGCTGCTCTAACTACAGGACATTGATTTTCCATTAACATAACATGGTTGATTTGCAGATGATGTTAGTATATGTATTTTGAGTAAAAAGAACGCTGATTCTTATCTTCTGGATTTAATGTTATATCTACTCTTTTTAATATTGTAATAATGAAATCTATTTCCTAAATAACAGCACTATTTAAATACTTCTCGTTACTAAGTAAATCGCGTAATTATGACCAAACTTTAGAATCAGTAATGCGAAAAATCTTATAGGTATACCTATATTATATCGCTAATTTATCACTAATTGTATTTATCATATTGTATGTCTGTTACATATCGTAGGGCATTTATAAAATATTTTGAAACAAAACAATTTACAGAGTTTAATGGTCCCCAATTGCATTAACATACCTACTGTTCACATTCAACTATCGATTTCTGATAAACGGCGTCATGGGACCAACTTGTTTTGGATTCACACAAAACGCGTGTATTAGTCAGATATCGAACCCTCGGTATCTTCCCCTGATCACAATAGCGTGAGCCATTTCCAGGCGTTTCCCGTTCGATTCCCTTTTATCGAGGGTAAGACACAGAGGGGCCGGATGACTCACTGCCCAGCAAGATAAGCTACACAGCAATAAAATTACTTTTTATATCGCTTATTTGCATCAAATTCAGTTCGAATAAAATTTAAACGAGCATAATCCAGTGTCTTGTGTTAACTGATTTATAAAGTTAGGCAACGTCAGTCGGTAGTTGGATGGGTGACCGCCAGTGATAAGTAATGCAATTGTGATTCGATGCTAAGGAAAATACATTAAGTCATAGATACGGGATATTCAAAGGTACTACATAGGGTTCTACCCCTATGTAGTTTGACTCCGGCGGTACCACCGCCACGCCTATTTCTGCCTTATAGCAGTAGTGTTAAGCACTGCTGTGTCCTGGTCTGAAGGATGTCGTAAGGGAGACATACTTATCCGAGGAGTTCCAGCTCCGTCCTCAGGGGTAGCAACGCATTTGCGGTCAACCTCAGGTAAGACCTTGATCTTATCTGGGGTTGACTACAAGTGTCCATGGGTGGCAGTGGCTACTTACCATCAGGTGGACTGCATGCTCGTTTGTTACTTCGATCATATAAAAAAAAAACATACATATATATTTATATTGCATAGCAGATACATCGGACACCGGTGAACCTCTAATCTTAACCTATCTTTACTTGAATTGGTGCATTGTGATGGAGACGATGGAGTACCAGGCGTCTTCCACGGATAATACCTGTGACAAGCTAGTAGCTAAAGCAGCAGCATACTAGTATTGCATACTAGTATTGTATATTAGTAGTTCTTGTTGTATTACGCCGAACACGTCATTCGATTACCTAAGAATTAAATATTCATATTAATTGGTTTCGTAGATAGGCGTATTATGTACCACAAGGGAATTCGTATAGATCCATACAGAATAACATACACTTTATCGTTAGACTACTATTTCTGGATATTTGAAAATCTATGGCTATTACGGATAACTTGTATTGTTCTTTCAAAATGCTCCAAGCATTACAATACTCGTACCTTGTTAACATAATTTTTATAAATACGACCAAAAGCAATAGGTTCTGTCTATACGCGGATATTTACGGATTAATAAACTTCCTTGCCTAGTTGTTTTACCTAACTCAAAGTTGTGTGTAAATTGGAAATCAATTATCATTAACGTGAAGGAAATATCGTAACGAAATAAACACGCTTGAAATTACTTGAGTAATAAAAGTCTGCTTAACGCGGTAGACCATGAATCTCCATGATTCCTCTCACATTGCCTCTCATTGCCTCCCACTCTGAAAGGAAACCCGTGGCCAGCAGAGAGACAGTAATAGGTAAATGACCATCCTAGTCCTGAGGAGTGGTAACATATTTGTAATTGTCTTCAAGTAAGACATGTCCAATATGGAATTTGTACAATACAATTGCTCTTGAACGGTAGTGGCCACTTAACAGTGCACGCTCGTTTATAACTTCAATACCATAAAACACCATGTAATAGTAAAATTCTATGAAATAATACCATATTAATTGGTTTCGCAATAAGGCGAGCGCTTCGCGTTTGAATGTAAAATATGTTGCTCCTCAGGGAATTGACGCTCGGACTATTTTACGAGGTCAGATAAGTATCGGGACTGGTTGATTTCAACCATTTGCGACCCTTTATTAATGGGTGTAGAATTAGAACAATTGCTTTAAGGGAATAAGTTGGAAGAACTTCTTGATGGTTGTAGAATTCATAAAGAAAGTCTACACACACTCACATTCTACACTCATAGACCCACACTAGGATTTTTCACTGTGGACATCACGGACACACAAAGACGAGTACACAAACACCCATACCCAGAACACAAAACTAAATTCACAATTTAGATATCTGTCTGGCTGGGAATCGAACCCGGAATCTATTGCGCATCAGACCGGTATAGTAGACGCCCCGCCACGGAGATCGTCAAAACTCCGACATACTTATCCAAGGTGTTCCAGCTCAGTCCTTAGTGGTAGCAACGCATCTGTGATCAACCTCGGATAAAATCTTGATCTTATCGAGCTAGTTTGCTACTTTTTTGCTAAAAAAAGCTCAAGGGGCATTGTCGCAATATCTCTTTCTGTCTAATAAAAATCTTGTTGTGATCTCCTGTGATAGGTTTTGAAAGTGTGATTTGAAGAGGACATTAATACGACGCGTTAATCTGCCCTGAAGGGTAGCTAAATATATCTGTGGCCAACCTCAGGAAGGAGTCTAATCCTATCTGAGGTTTACTATAAATATCCTAGAAATATACCTAGAAATTGTTACTTGTACAGTCAATTGAGCAGATAACAACCTATTGTTTTTGTTGGACATAAGGATCCACTATTCTAAATTAAAATAATAGAACGTAGATAAAAGTGAAGTGTCTGTTTGTGGTATTAAAATAACAACTTTTTATTCAATGCATAATTATAAAACTATACACGATACCTATAACAAAAATTCGATAAAAAATATGTCTGTCTGTCTGTATGTCTGTTTGGTTGAGGTAATCTAAATGGCTGGACCGATTTAGACGGTACTTTCACTGGAAGATAGCTGATGGTCTAAGGCGTAAAATAGGCTACTTTAATTTTTAAAACATCACTACCGCGCACTACACGCATATGTTGACCTCGTCGCGGGAGAGCGGGATTACAGTTATGTTTAAATATACGTATATTGCTTTTTACTTTTTAAACGAGAGTGAAACCGCGGTTATTAGCTAGTTATACATGTGTGGGTATTAATTTTACCAATTGGTAAGTTACCATTAGTTAACTGAATGCAGCGTTACTAAGCAATACAATGCATACTTAAATTTAGTAATACAAAGTTCGGTTACAGAAAAGTTGTATAATTCAGACGAGTATTTTCAATTTCCTAAAGTTACTCGTGCCATATCACTAATTGGTTCCGTGGCAGCAGGACTTAGTGTAAATACAAAAGTACATTACGCTTATAATTGACTATGTTATAAAGTTTATAATTACTGTATTTATACAGTAGGTCATGGAGATAACAAAGGTCCACGGTTTGATCCCTATCTTTCTTATCTTAATCCTTCCTATCTTATGATTTTTAAATAATGTAGATATAATCAAACAATTAAGATATAATCTTAATTGTTACGTGTTCGTAAGTGTTCTTTAAATCTCTGGAATTGATCAATTCTCCGTCTTTCTTGACAAAAGACGTCGGTAGAGATTGTTAAAAAACACAATATTTTTTAAATATCTGTAACGTTCCACTATTTCATAGAGTAAAAATCCACAAAACATGTCTTTTCTACCACTTATAATTATAATTACCATTACGTATTTTAAAAACATATTTTACATTTTTTTCCAACACATACATCCATTGTTATTTCATGTAAATAATAAAGAAGTGAAAAAGTTGTTACGCAAAGTAAAATTAGCGGAAAGTAATAAAAGCGCTCGCGGGCAAACGTTATGACAGAAACAAGGTAATTCTGATTTATGTACGCCAGTTATTGGATGTTCAGTGAATTGTTGGAAACAGGCGCAGAAGCATCGTAAATATTACTTTTACTATGTGATGTATAGGCTCAAGAGGTACTGTTAGCATTACGTACATTATGTACATTACATTTGACGACCGGGATGGTGCAATGGTTAACACGCCGGACCGCTAATCCAAGGGTCCTGGGTTCGATTTCCAGCGAGGCGGAAATTTGAATGATGAGTTTAAATTT
>DWPV01000848.1:0-24256 GCA_018251915.1 Urbanus proteus proteus | reverse complement strand
CGCGGCAACTTTCAAGAGTGAAACGAAACGTTCCTGAAACTGTCACCCGCACCATGCTACAGCGCAAAGACTATAATGACAAAAACTACGTATGACATGACCTTAAGACAGCTACATAGAATTTGTCTTTAAAACTAATTATATTAGAACTATTTAGAAACATACTATATTAGGCATTATAAAGTTTTGATTGTGAAATTTATATACTTTCCAGGCTGGAGAAACTAGAAGTGGATAATGACAAACTTGTTCTAGAAATACTAAGACTTAACCAGGAGATGGCGGAACTACGCAAAGAGAACTCCTCAATGCGGCTCCAACTTAACAAAAATTGTATAGCAAATAATACACCTTTCACCCGATCAACAGGACAAAGGTCTTAGTTTTGAACCTAGACAGCTGCAAGTGACAGTAAAGACTTTTTGTGTTTGTGAAACTATTGAAGGTGCTGAAAAGTGTGTGTGTATAATATGGACATGAAAACAGGTGTTGCCGGTGAGCAATAATATTTATATCACAGATAGTTTTACAAGTGGATAGTAGAGTAATAATTATTATACTATATGTATGATAATTTAAATTATACATGCTGATGAATTGCTTTTTTTAATTTTGTTTAAAGATTGTATAAGTTATGTCTTTGCAGGCTCTGCATAACCTTGTAAAATATGATCATCCCTTATAGTTGTCATAGTTGAAAATTTGTTACTATATATAGAAATTTAAAATGCTAAAAGGTGAACATATTCTTCCGTTTAGTCCAGTTATTTTTTCCGCAAGTACATTACATTATATTTACGTATTTAAGTATTTTGTATTGAAAAAAACAAGGAAACACATTTAGGTTCAACTATTAGGTTGTTATGTTTTAAACGAATAAGATTAGTGAATTATGTTGCTTTGTTATTTTATTTGTATTTTTTAATTTTGTAATTATTATATACTCTGTATACATACCAAATGTAGTTTTATAAAACTTGAAACTTGTTACTCAATAAATTGCAATCAAATTATGAGATAAACTAGATTTTTTTACTTGATGGGTTTACTTTTAAAATTCCAAAACGTTGATAGTACTTGTTGATTTTAAGTAATAAAATGTTTATGAGTATGTTAGATTGCATGTATCTATTTTTATGTATTTAACAATTTAATAGTTATCCCTGTTTTCCAAAATTGTAAAAAAATGACATGCAGTTTATTTGAATATGACAAGTTTCTGTTGCGACTAAGTTTGTATAATAACAATGGGCAAATACTTTTTGGACCAGGCATTTTAGAAATTTTATAAAGGTTATTCAGGGGCAAAATGCAGTGCCGAGATGAATGATATACAATGTTATGAAATCCAATGTTTTATTAGGATTCCATACACAATAAATCCTTGTAATCCTTGTAATTGTATCTAACTGAACATTTGGAATTGTAAAAAACCTATATTTAATATGGTGTCTGTGATTCATTAATAATGAGGCACTAATATGGATAAGTTTAAGTTATTGCAAATATTTTGTATAAAATAAAGTATACAATAGTGTGTACAATCTGTTATTTAATATTTTTCTTTTGTGCTCATTTATGAACTAAATTACCAATCTTTTTAGAGGTCCGATATATTTTGCTGACGGTTATCTAGCTGACAGGGGATAGGTCAACATACTTAAAAATAGTGATTAGAATGATCAAGTGATAAAACTATATATTATGTGGAACCAACTGACTATAGTTGTCTGACAAACTTATGCAGTTTTCTGTCTTGAACCATTGGAATAGTGTTGCAAAAAATATTAAGATTCCATGTCTAGATCTCGGAACCTCGAAACTACTTATGTAACATACTGTAGTGTTATAAATTTCTATTGCGGGAATATTATAACTGACTTAAGAATATACATGATGTATTAACAGGATTACAAATAGAAAATATGGAGACGGAAACTAAATTACTGAAGGGTTTTAATGACAACAGTGATTGTCCAAACTTGTTTATTAAGATATTATTCCTTGTTTGAATCGTTATGCTGTATTTTAATTAGTTATCTTTGTTGTATAAAACCATCATCTCTGTAAATTCCTTCGTTTATTTATGTTTTTTTTATTTAACATAGTGTATGTTATTAGAAAATGAAGATTTTACTTAAGTTATATCCATTGAACTAGTAATAGTAACAAATAACCTATTTAACATTCAAGTGTATTTTTATATACACGCCTACATATGCATTGTATTTTTTTTTTCGTTTTTTTACCTTATTATGTTATGGTAGCATTGATTATTTTGTTTGGAACATCATAAATGTTTTCTACAACTGCAATATATTGTTTCTTTTGATATGTAGTTTTTTTATTCTGGTCCAAAATCAAAGTTCCAGATCAACTGTTGTTCAAAAGTTTAAATACTACTCGACCCTGCTCTAATAACGTTTGATAGTGGAAGTTATCAGTGAGCGGCTAACATTTGTCGAATGCTTTCTAAACTGCTCATGTTTACTCCCAGAAAACTTGTGCAGGTATAGCCCGGGCTAGACTTCAATATGCTTTGTACCCTGAATACAAGTTTGTTACAGATTTCTTGATCGATCACTCTGTTAATTTTACGCCTGTTTTTCCATAGTAAAATTTTAGCACCTAATTGGTCCGCTAGGAGCGCTGCATGTAGATGTATGGATCCAAACATAAACGTGGAAAGTTTCACTATATGTAATAAACTCGTAATGGGTATACTAAATATAGAAGAGTCGCGTCGCAATAGTAGATCATAGTCATCCCCGGGACAGGTAGGATCCATGGGTAGGATAATATAATTATCTATGAGCAAGACAGGGCACGCCCCCTACCCATTGTCTCGCCCACGGGTAGATATGTGAGTTGTGTGGCAAAGTCCACGAAAATCTATTGTTAATATCCATTGATGGATCTTTTTGTACTTTTATGTCCACATGATTTTGTGCAAAATAGATTTTGTAGCTTGGCACTACTAAAACTATTTATGCAATACAAAAACTTATAGAATCCTTATTCTTATCCATCCATTGCATAAGATCCATGATAAATTGTAAGAAGATACAGAAGAAGAAGAAGAAGATACAGATAAATTGTAATAAGAAACAAAAAAATGTGATATTTTAGCTCAGTAAATCATTCCGTCGGTAATTGTAATTTGTTCACCCTTCCTTTTTCTGGGGTGGTTAACACTTATACAATTTATAATGACATCCACTTTGCATAAAATCAAGGATTAAGTGAACTAAAAAGTGCAAAAAGGACCATCAATAGATTTGACATGTCCGCTAAAATATTTACTACTCACCATCACACATCACATCACCCTTTTAACAGAGGGGAAGAAAGTCATTTAAACTCTAGCATTAAATGCACATTGATTTATTTAACAACTACCTACGGGACGCAGCCCGCTCGCCTACAAGCTCACATACACAACAATGTCAAAAGATATTTATTCAAAATTGATTTCTACGGAATAGATTTGAAAATCATTATTTTATCAGCCCTTTAAATAGTCTTTATAATACATCGCTAGCCATAACCTATTACCCTATAGTTAACACTTTTTGAATATGTACTTTGTTTGCATTCTTACTGAAATTTAATTGAAAGTTACTGAGATGATCCTCATCATCCTATGAACCTCAAAAAGAACTGGTCATCGAAAACTTTTCTTCTTACAGATTTTATCATGCCTCTATGTTTAAAACCTATAAATATTTATAAGTTAGGTAGCAATATTTATAACTTATTGAGTATTCATCTTCATAACAGTAGTCACCTACGTTTCATTTTCTCTAAGCTTCAAACAGGTCTTATTATATTTTACTTCATGTCGATGTAGATCATACGGGTTAGAGAATTTATTGCTGCAGTATGGACACTCATACAATTTTTCACCTGTAACAAATGTTGGATTCAGTTATATTAAATTTTTTAGGATTGATTATTTATAAAAACAATCTCGAAAGCGTAAACTGAAATTTAATATTAAGCCAACAAGATCCATAAAAGCCTTATTATTGAACACAAAAATTCGAACCAGCAAAGCGTACATATTAAGAATAGCATTACATAATCATATACAAAAAACAAAGTACCTGTATGCATTTTGAGATGCCTGTTAAGGCTGTCACGCCGTGAGAATTTTTGATCACAAAACGTACATAGAAATGGTTTTTCTCCCGTATGTTTTCTGTAAAAACAAAAATAATTATTAAGTACTAAAAACTATTGGAAATAAAAAGGAAAATATATATGGCTTGAATATTCAGGATTAATTAAAATCAAAATTACTTACATGATCATTTAAAATAATATCAAATTATTATGTCAGTCGTCAAACTGATAGTTTATATTAAGAAAATATGTATATGCAATGGACACATAGTATCTTAGGTTTATGAAATTAAAAAAGTTGAAGCAGTAAGTGCAGCAAAGGTTTATGTTCTTAATTATTATAAAAACAAAAAAAAACCTAACTAGAAAACAATTAACAGAATACAAGTTTAATAAAAAATTAAATTAAATTTTTATGCCATGGGCACTCTTTTTGGCACAGTTAGATAAAAAAAGAAAACGACTAGTCATATAATTATCTCACCTCATATGGACCAAAATGTCAGTTGTCCTGTAGAAGCCTTTGCCGCACTCCCCACAATATGCTGTGAACTCCTTGGTATGTCGTCTTTCATGTGTTATATGATTAGATGCTGAAGTGCTGACAGCCCCACAAACCGAGCATATGAATTTCTGGAAATACACAGATTATAAGATACCTTTTATGGGCCATCCATAAACTGTGACGTTACATTATTGTTTTAACAAATAAATAGAAATAATTCGTTCCAAATTTAGAAAATATGACGTCACGAAACTTAGGATCCCTCTCCACCCTTCATGGGTTCATATTCATGACGTTCATGGATTTTCTTCCTTCACCCTTTATTTGCAAATTAGTCCTTACGAGTAGCGTAGAATATATGATAGACTTCAGGTAAACCTGTTCTACATGGGGTTAGTTACAGATTCATAAGTTGCAGTAAACACTTTTCATCAGGTGGACTGCATGCTCGTTTGCTACTTTAATAAAAAGAGGCTGGACGGAAGGTTTGGAAAGAATAAACTTTAAAGAGAAGTTCAAAATTTAATTATAGAGTGGCATTTTGGAGCTGTACATATCAAGTCCATCACTCAATATGTAATATCGGATATATGTATTCCATTCATAATACAAACCACCAAATACCATATTTGATCGATAGTCCTACCAGCCCCTATAGGGTCCTACATGCACCTTCAAAATTAATAGAAAAAACCCTTTATTTAATAAATACAAACCCGATCTGTATCTTTTATTTCCTTTGGTACTGTTGTTTTCTCTGTCACTTTTCTGTGAATTAATTTGTGAGTATTTAATGCATTTTCGGATTTGAATTTTAGTAAACATTTATCACATTTGTACTCTGCAGGTTTCTGAAATAAATAATAGATTTATAATTAACATTTACCCAAATTGCTTCAATAATTTTAATTCTAGGGCAAATTATCGTAAAACTTTAAGACAAGATTTGGTAAAATATAGTTTTACGCTATGACCTGCTACAATATATTTTAAAAATATATTATGAAAATAAAATTGAGGTACCAAATTTAAAAATAAGTGGGATTATAGAAACAATCACAACAACGCAGTAATCAACTTACCCCATGGTTCTTAATATGATGTTGAAGAGATCTATTGCTTGAAAATGTTTGTCCACATAAATGACATACTTTTGTTTGATGTATCCGAGGCTTCATGGGCGTTCTGATCTTATGCTGATGATACTTGGAAAAATGTATCTTAAGAGCCTTTATATCTTTGAACTTTTTGTTACACATTTTGCAGTAGAAATTCGTTATACAGTATTTTTTTTCTATTGGCGAACTGATTTGTTTATCAGGGGAAGATTTCTGTGTATTCAGATTCAATTCCTTATCAGTTTGGACATTTAACAATTTTTTCCCCTTTGATTCTAAATTTTGGTCATAAGCCTCTTGTAGTAGTTCAGTTAATTCAGCATCATCAATTTGCATCGCATTATCTATGTTGCTAGGAGATTTTTCTTTTGAACCTACATTTTGCAACTTTCCTTTTCCTGCATTGAGAAATTCTTCCAAAATCGCTGCATTACTCTCTTGAATTTTTTTATGAATTGACCTGCCTTGATTCTTCTTTATGACTTGATTCTCTCCTGGATTTTTCTTTATGACTTGATTACCTCCTTGATTTTTCTTTATGACTTGATTCTCTGTTTGAGATTGTTTATGAATTAACTTGCCTGATTTTCCCAATTTTCCTTTTCGTAGTCTATCAGGTTTACGAAATATATCATCCTGCTCTTTTCCAATATTATTTTCTTTCGATTTTTCGTCAAGTAAAAGGTCTAGGCTAATTTCATTTAAATCCAATTTACTGTCATGTATTTTTCCTACATTTATATTCTCTGAACACAACTTGTGTTCTTTTATCTCTTCTAGATTTAAATTTTCAATATTAAATTTTCCAACACTCAACTTTCCTAAATCAAGTTTAACTTCTCCTATCTTTTCTAAATTAAAATCTTCCACATCTACGTTCATTTGTCCCACGTCTGATTTTCCAACATTTACATTTCCTAAATCAACATTTGAATCTTGAACCTTTCCTAAAATAATGTCCTCCATATCTAGTTGTAACTTTCCTTCAAGTAGTTTTCCCAAATGTGTTTTGTCTATGTCTGATTTTTCAGCATATAACTTTGGTAAATCAATTTTTTCTTCTAAATTTCCACCAAGCAAGTTTCCTTTGCTTAACTCATTGCCTAACTCTAATTTTACTTCCTGCGGTTGGCTAATGTTTGACTTGAAAATATCAAAATTGCTCTGCAAATCTCCTTCATTTGCTTTTCCTTTGTCTAATTTTCCAATTAGTAAATCTAAATCTGTTTCAAAATTAGGAGATTTAGGCTTTTTATTTTTAGGTATGTTATCTCCAAAGAGAATCCGTTTTATTGTAGGCGTTGATGCTCCAGATGTATTTGGATTTACTGAAATAAAACCATTGATTGTAAAAAATTAACGAAAGCAAAGGAAATAACCAAAAAAATAATATCTCTTTACCTGGTGAGACCAGTAATGCTTCCAAAGAGAATTCCTTATTATTTTCATCTTTTAATGCTTTTTCAAGATTCTTATCTATAACACACCTCATTTTTTTGGCTTCGTTTACAAACGTCTGCACATCCGTTGCATTTTGTAAATCTGTATCTACCACTAATTCTTCTGATTTTTCCACATGATCCGAAATTTTCTTTAAAGCACTATCTATGAAAATATTATCATAATCTTCTCCCGAGGTAATATCAGTAGATGTTAGTTCTCTGTGCTCAGAACTGTACATGCGGTCATTGTTTGTAGAATATGGAGTAGAAAATCGGCTGAGGCTAAAATAAGAATATAAGTATTACTTTATTTTTTTAATAATAAAGAACTGTCGGGAAATGTCGGGTCGTCAAAATTAACAAACGAAAATTAACCAAATAGAATTAAGAAAATAAGGTAACATCTGAACCCGAACCCTGAACAGCTGATCCATCCTAATTATTATAAATGCGTATGTCCATTTATTTGTTTGTTTGTAATGCCTTGACGCTTTAAGTACTCAACTAATTGTTATAAAATTTTGCACACACATTGCTCGGAGTCCAGAATAAGACATGGAGTACATTTCATCCCGAAAAATATATTACTCCTGAGGGATCGAAAAATAACTTTTATACCTACAACTTACCTACTTTTACACCTACAGTCACTTAAGAATGAATTGCATTTGAATTATACATGAAGTGCACAAACTTAATATTTAGTTTTAAATGTACATGCACATATTAATGCGTGCGAAGCCGCGGGCAAAAATTAGAATAACAATGTTTTTATCCATAGTTAACCATTATTTTCCTGTCGTTTATGTTTTTTATAAGAACCCAAACAATTTAATACACCTACCTCAGATTCAATTGAAAGTCATTATCATTAGAGATGTCATCTTGAAGCCAATGAGAGTCCAACGAGTCCTCTAGTATATCAGCCTCCTCTTCAATCACTTCTCGAATTATCCTGGCTTCTGAATCCGGTATCTCTTCAGGTTTTAATATGTCCGTCATAAAGTTTTGTATACTTGTACATGTTGATTCTGAAATTGAGTGTTTGAAATTGATTAATGCAATGGAATATCATGTTTAGAATATTTCAAAAATATCTTAAAAACGGATACAGAAGAGTCTACCTAAAGAAGTTTGGGTTCTAAAGTTATCATACAAAATACAATAATTAAATTACACTAAATGATTTAGGAATACTTAGAGCATGACAGATTTGAATATTAGGTAATCTTAGAATTTTTTTAATCGATAACCTTACCATTATCATCATCTTTATCGTTTTGGTCAGCGGGTGTACTGCTTCCACTTAACATGGGTAATCTGAAAATTATTTTCATTAAGACTTAGTCTGAATAGTTAATGAATTGCTATAACAGTGCAGTAAATCAACTGAACAGGTTTTATATGTTAATTGCTTACAAAAAATACATACATACAAAAAGTTAAAATGAAGAAGCTTTAATCTAAAAATCAATTAATTAACTAAAATTTAAAATCTTATTATTAGATTTATTTCTGATTAGTAATAAAATTCCAGACATTATGAATAGACTGCAATTTTTTTAAGATGGTAAGTTGCCACTGCAGCTCATTGAAATTTGTAAATCCCTCTCACTAGGAGAAGAGACCTGTGCCAAGCAGTGAGGCAATAATGGGTTGACAATGATGACGAGCTTGGCCTTAGATGTGTCGCTTCCCTTGAGGTATATGTTAGAATATCTCAGATAACTTTCCCCTTACCACAAGCCTTCAAGCCTCCCCATTAAAAGTTTATTACGTTTAGTGAAACATATCTCGTTTATGTTTGTGCTTGTATAGGTGTATGTTACATGCAGCGCTCCTAGCGGATCATTTAGGTACTAAAATTTTACTATGGATAAACGGGCGTAAACGTAAACCGAGATTGTATCAAAAAACTTAATAAACTCGTACTAAGCATACAGAACAGTTATCATTGCGATAAGCCAAAAACATGTGTTGTGGGTAGTGCCTCCAGAGATGAACCTCATGGGGTTTTTCTATCTTTCTAAGTTATTGTAGTCATTTACATAAAAAAAAAATTACGTTTCAGCTAAAATGTGCACAAACAAATATTTACTCACCTGAACATTATGGTTTCATCATTTCTCTTTAAAAAAGTACTGAATTCCATATTACTGTTGTCATCATCAACATCTTTAAGAGACAAGTAGCTCTTAATTTTTTTATCTGATGCCCTACACATCTTCTTAAATTTACAGGATGTTTTCATACTGGCATAACACTCTTTACATAGTTGAAATGTGAAGGCATCATTTCTTTTTACCTGTTGATTAAAAATTTTTTGTTATATATTTTAGTTCAAATAATTTAGCTATATAACTTATTATTATGCTTAGTGCTAAGCCCCGTTATACTTATATGTTGAAGCTTAAAATTTAGTAGAATCGGTGCAATTAACTGTAGTATTAGGTTGTGTTTTCCCTGTACATGCGCACTTCGTAATATGGTAGAATTGATTAGTTAAGAGGCTAAGCCCGGGAATGTATGGAAAGAATACATTTTCTTATAAAATGAATGTTTCTTTAGTTTAACATGCATAGTTAGTTTCCAGAATTTCATACCGATAAGCAACATTATCAGATGACGCAAGTGGGGAGCAATTTTTTTTATCAAAATGAACTCGTTCGATTCCTAGCTAGGGAAATGAATTTATTGAAAAACGAATTATGCAGTTTTAGTTTTTATCAAAATCGGCCTCGTAAGTCATTCAGCATTTTTCGCGAATTCTTAGTTTCTGATTTCCCCATTCACGCACACTTGAAAAATTCACACCAGAAGACCCAGAACCATTCTGGCGCTGGGTGTTGATTGCAAGAACTTTCATAGTATTACTGTTCATGGTTTACTTGGAAGGTAGTCGCAGTAGAGTGCCATTCCCTTGTGCGCCAGTCTTTTAGAGGTTTTTAAGCATTCAGGGCTATTGTAGCTGTCCTACAAGATGTGTCGAGGTATTTGCTGCCGCCTGATATTCAGAATTGCTGCTAAGAGAGTTAAAAGGACCCCAGAAACTTCATAGGATTTTGACCAGTCTTCTGAACATATTGCCCCTTTGGTTTTTACTCAGGTGAGTTTAAATCACCAGACTATCTGGTATATACTACCACACATAACCCCATCCTTCCCGGGGTTGATGGCTGGACTGTATGAGATACCACTCTTCCCGCCCGCAATGCCGGATGCCCCTTATTAGTGGCCTCTTAAGACAGGCAGAAGATACCATAGCCCTATTCTAATCCTGGAACTACAATGACTGACTATATCACTACCTATACCAATCTAAGCTAAGCTAATCTAATCTAAGTAAGCTAATATGTTCTGGTTCAGTCATACACAATGTATACAGTAATATTTTGACCGACTTCAGTACTGCTGGGACTCATACGCTATCTAAGGTTTACTATATCTTAGATAGTGTCCACTTCAAATCATATGACCAGCCCATTTGAAATTTCCCCTATTTCCACCTTTAAACAAGCAATTCTTGTATATATCAACGATCTCAGAATCTGTATTTGGGGAGTTTCAGGGGCTATAAATTGATTTTATTTTGATAAAACATCTTTTTAACTGTGTTTTTCATTGAATAATAAAAACCTCTGACAATATTATTAGAATACGAAGCTAAATTTTGCCACCATTTATGAAGTTAGAATAGCTCGGTCGGAAACTCGGCGGCATTAAAACGAAGGAAACCCGTGTTCAAATTCCAGTCTTTTTTATTTTATTATTATTCTTTTTTGTAAGTTAGTCATTATGTCAGTAAGATCAAAATATATTATTCATATTTCCTGAGTAAGTAATTCGCATCATTATTTCATATTTGATCAGTAAGTAATTTGCATAGTCGTAAGTTAATATAATTCGAAAAAAACATGATCCTCCAGTCATCCAAGTACTAACACCAGGTATAAATAATAAAAGTCTCATCTTACAAATACATACATACATCTTAAAAATACTTTCATTTACAAAATAATATACCTTACTTGTGCTTACCTACTTAACAACAAATAATAATATACAGCAATATTAAGAGATGATCTGAAGGGTGTGGTATGGAAGACATATTTATTAGATCTATAAAAACATAGTTCTCAGGGGTAGCAACGCATCGGTGGTCGAACTCAGGTGTGATTGTTGCCTTACCTGGTCTTGATCACAGTTGTATGAGCGGTAGTGTTCACTTACCAACAGGTGGACTTCATTCAGATTTGCTTCTAACATACTATTAAAAAAAACTCATTTTTAATACCTGTAAACCAGTGGAATACACAAAAAGTCTTCGGCTTTCTTCAGTGTACTGTAATAAATCAGTGGGATCTTGGAAATTATTTAAACATCCTCTACAAAATCCTTCTACTGTGCCGTCCATTATTATTTTTGTGCTGGAGTAAGTATTAGTAAGTTAACGGCACTGCGACTTGAACTCAAGTTAAATATACATTGAAAATGCCATGCAATTTAAAGTTATAAACTGAAATAAAAAACTTGAAATAATCATTAAATTTGTTTTACGGCCACAAATATTGGATTCAATCATTCAACTGATTCAAGCCAAGGAAGGATTCAAGTTTATTGATTTTATTTTTGTTTTTTCCTAAATTTGTTTACCGGCCCTGGATTCAAGTCCTTTCAACCTTACGGTTTATTTTTCGTGCTACTACAATTCTTACTACAGTACCCATATTTCGAGTGTATTGCGTTTAGTGAAACATTCGTCGTCTACATTTGGGCCCATACATCTACAATTTACATGCAGCGCTCCTATCGGACCGTTTACGTATTAAAACTTTTCTATGGAAAAACGGGCGTAAGCGTAAACCGAGATCTTTTTAAAAAAAACGTAATAAACTCGTACTAAGAGTACAGTGCTACTCACAAAACAAAACCAATGTCAATTCCAATTCCAATTCTAATCCAATCTGTCAAAGATGATGTCATTACATTTTCATAAATAAATTGAAAACATGATTGAATTGGTCATTAATGGTATCGTTACAGCTTTGTTACATTTTGTTATAGTGACCGATATGATCAAATGTCCGAATTAACGTTTAAATAAAAGTTTTAGTGACTTCGTTTAGTAAATTTATTTTAGTTCACGGAATATCCATCCAGTTTTGAACTCAATTAGCGATAGTGTTGACGCAATTCCAATCCAAACCTGGCGGTATTGGTTTCGTGAGAAGCACTGCAGCTTTGATTATATACGCTCAAATGATAGCGGGAAGTATTTCTGTATGGCTTTTAAACCAAAATATACAATTATTAACTGGCCAAAGTACACACACTCTAAAAGTAAAACTAGAGGTGGGAGGCACCTCTTGTTTTCACATTAAGATCTTGGTAGAATGAACTAGCGTACTGAGTCAATCAGTCTATGTCTGGGCTTCTTTATTTAGTTAATTTCTTTCAAATTTAATACCATAGACAACCAACTATCGAAATCGAAAATGACTATGACTCGGAAATGACAAGAAGCTGTCAAGTGGGCTAAAAAGTAAGATGTCGAGATCGTCAAAAGTGTTGGGTGAGGTGAAAAGCTTTTGACGCCTGTCACAAGATAACAAAGACAAGACAAGAATCACAAGAATGAGTCAAGTCAAGATTGTCAAGAAGTCAAGTCTGCATATTTTGTAAACAATGACGAAATCGTCTTAATAATAGACCAGGATTAGCTCAATAAAACATGGATGTTCAACAAGGAAATGGTACTAATCCTGACTGTCAGGTGACTATTAACAGGCCGATACGAATTATACACTTCAGTGATGGCGTTGAGGAAGAAATGGAGCAAGAAACTGTGGATGGACTACAAAGTGCTCCTTCAACAGAAGAAAATGTAGATCCAGTAAGTAATTCTTTATAATTTTATATGCGTTGTTTTACTGTAGAGAGAGAAACAGGAATTATGCTTGCCATCCAATATTGTGTGTGTCCGTAATAGATTTGTTTTTATGTGTTTTGTGGTTGACCTCGTTTACGAGAAAGAAAATGAAGGTAGAGCTTTTTATCATCAGGTTACAGAGGTATTGTCAATACACGCATGATTTTTTTATATGAACAAAGTAGATCGCCTTTGAAAACAGAGTAGAACGCCACAGATAAGTATGTTTCCCTTACCACACCCTTCAGACCAGAACACAGTAGTGCTTAACACTGCTGTTATAAGGCAGAAATAGGTGTGGTGGTGGTGCCGCCGGAATCGGAATACATAAAATTCTACCACTTTTAGACATTTTGTTATATCATAGAAATCATTAAGCTTTGTATTTAGTAAAGTCTTTATTTTACTACTGTAAAATTACTTTATAGGTTTCGTTTTTTATCATGTCAATTTTAGTAAACATTCTTTTTGATATTATATTACCAGTTTATGTTTGTGTTTCATACTTTGATTGCTTGTGAAGTCGCTCAATTAAAACTTTCCCAGTGAAGTATGTGTCTAACGAATGTCGTCAATAGTATATTATCATAATAAGTGCCTTACATCTGAATTTATTTATTCCTATTCTCCTAGTAATTCATGTATTTATCCCTTATTTCAACTTTAAATATTTCAGAAAACTCTGCCCTGGGGACCATGGTTCTCGCACTACGCCTGGAAGTCTGGCTCCAAGGTCCTAAATGCAGTTGACTACGCTGGAGAGTCTTTGGCAGATTTCTTTGGAATCACCACACCAAAGTATCAGATAGAGATTGACGAATATGAAAGAGTTAGGGAAGAAAAGAGAAAAATGGAAGAAGATGCCGCTGGTTGGGTGCCCAAGAATACTGGTAATGATATCCCATTGGTTCTAAATGAACCGGTTAAAGATGTCAATAAGTCTGAAAGTGCGTAGCTCTCGAAATAATCACAGGATGTCACTCATAATAGACTACTTCACCATCATTATTAAAAGTAATTAAAAGGTATATAATATAAAACACTTGAAAATTATATAAAATGTTTTACTAAGTTCAGTTTTATAAAAAAAAAACACTTCTACAATACAAAATCTATTATCAAAGCCTCACAGTAGGTTTTTCACCTGTCGTGGATGCCATGGACACACAAAGACGAATATATAAACACCCAGACCCTGAATAGAAATCAAAATTCATCATTCAAAATCATACAGGGATCCACTGCCTGGCTGGTATAATAACTACTCTGCCATGCAGCCGTCAAAGTTTAAAAACTAAGTTGCAATAAAATAAAACATAGCCTTAATTTTGCCTGTTTTGTAATATGAAATTATAGAAGTTAATTATTCGTTATTACTTAAATTGTAAATCTTTGTCTATTATGATGAGGCATTTTGCTCTAGTTTATTCTACCAAAGATGAGGTGGCTCTCCAGTGTAAAATTGAATTTGATTTAAGGAATACAATTATAAAATCAAAAACATCTCCTGGTATCATACAATGTCCTGGAAAAAGATTTATTAAACGGCTTGTTCTGTAGGTACTTTGGTGGATTATTACAAAACCATTTCTATTATTTTAATACAATTAAATAATAAATAAATGGTATAATTAAACATTTTTATTGAGTTATCATTTAAGTAAGAAAAGATAAGTCATCAAATTTTTAATTAGACATGTATACTTTTTGCAGTAATTAATATTACCAGGAAATTGATGAATTGTATTAAAATGAAATTTTAATATTTGTGGTAATTAGATTATCATTTTAATTTAAGGATTGTATTTATTAGTAATTATAACTTGTTTTTTTTTGTATTATTAATACATACTAATAAGTCTGAAAAAATAATTTTAAAACCGATTTCTGTGTATAATAAAATGTGTAACATTAATAAATTTATAATTTTACAAAAAAAAAAATGTTTATATTTCAATGCTTTATGGACATAGTTAAATGAAAAGGTTCCAACATACACAAAGATTTGAGATTCTCAACTTTTCCCAGAAATAAATAAATTAATATATTCCAATTCCATGGCGTGGTGCCATCGAACCACAATGACCTCTCGAATCACCTTAAGAGGTATAGTTATTACCCCAAGATATCACAACGGAACCTTTAATATGTTGACCTTTTAGATTGATAGGTCCGGGGTGGTTTATAAATAAACCTTCTCCTCGATCAGATTTTGGTCCCTTTACTTTTTCTTCACCTTGTTGCGGATTTTGAGTTGTTCTAAAAAATTTACCGGAATGACCCTTGTTTGCTCTACCAGATCGATTATTGCTTGTATCTTTATGGTCACCAATCCAGGGAGTTGCAGACACTTGGTGATTGGGGATCACTGTAACAAAGATTTATAATTTTTCATGGTTGAACTGCAATAGTATCATAGAAACCTATTTTGTATTTTATTCACTGAATAAGTTTTTTAAATTTAGGTAATTATAATTATACGGTTTGAGAATCACGTAAAATGGATGAAATATGAGTAGATAAATTTTCTTTTCGGTCAAATCACTTATTTAAAAACACTTTAGGCAGGTACATACATATGGTATAAAGTAAAAAAAAAAAAACAAATAATCGGTGAACTCACATGAACCCACAAACATTAAGATAGTGAAGCATAGAAGAACGTTCTTGGAGGAAAACATGTTGTACCGAGGGTATGAATAGTACTGTAATTAGGGAATAGTTCCCGGATATTTTATATAGTTATGAATCGTGTGACGTATAAATGATAAGAAATTAAAATATTTCTTAAATAGGTTACACATTACTGTAAACATTTGAGTAGTTTTAATTTGTTTTCCCTATAATGAACGATTTTTTTTACTTATCAGTAGGTATGTGGTCTGAGTCACATGGCAATTATTAAATAAGTTCTTAAAATAAATATTTTTGCTATTACCCATACAAAATAATTAATACCCGATAAAGAATCACATATGGCGCGTTTGAGTATTGATAAAGTTAATTAATAAGTTTTACATGTAAAAAGTGTGAAAACCCATAGAGCACGTTATTATTAATTATCCCGTTGGGTTTCCCAAAACCCAGGACAAACGACTAAAAATATTTCCGGAGTCGATGGTGACGATTCAATATCGGAAAGAAAAAAATACTTGTAAAGATGTTAATTGTAATTATATTAAAGAATATTTGGGCTCTAACTGGGTCCAACTCATTGGTTTTGCTAACACAGATCTGATGATGAAGTTAGAAATTGGATAATGAATATTGAAAAATCCCTCGAGTTTGTGTTCATATATTGTGATTAGTTTTGACGATTCCAATAGATTGGGCTTGGTAACAAGGATCATAATTGATATTAATTATTATTCAGCGGTTACAGTAAAGGCTCATAGATTTGTAGAGTCGGATTGTGATTGACATTTTAAAGTAGTTTCAAAGCTAATTAGTGTAGTATGTTTATAGTTGAAAGCGGTAGAACCCTTGTGGTTCGACTCCGGTGGCACCACCGTCACACCTATGTCTACCTAATAACTGCAGTGTTTAGCACTGCTGTGTTTTGGCTTAATGGGTGTGGCAAGACATACTTATTCGAGGCGTTCCAACTTATTCCTCAGGGGTAGCAACATATTTATGACCAACCTCAAGTAAGACTGTGTACTTATCCGATTCCGACTCAAATTCCAATAAGACAAAATAATTCTCTACGATTTCTACGAAACTTATAAGTTTATAGAACACGCTCTGGTGGACGAATAATGAACTACGTAGTTACGTTACTGTACGCCCTTTTATATAGTTGAGCAATTATTTCGCTAGGTGGCGTGATATCTTTACAATGCAGATAATAATATGCAAGAGTTAACGTAATTTATTTCAAACAAACTTTCATCATCATAATATCATTGTTTTCTTCTCTTCTCTTATCTTAAATAAATGATTAGGCCATAGTCCGTCAATGGATACTTAGTAACAAATTATCGTGACAGTAAGGAAAAATACCGGTAGGTAATAGGTCCTAATAATATATTGATGAATTTTAGTCGTAGATGGGTATCATCATCAACCCATTATTGTCCCACTGCTGGGCACTAGTCTCCTCTCAGTGAGAGGTATTTTAGGCCTTGGTCCACCGCGCTGGCCAAGTGCGAATTGGTAGACTTCACACACCTTGGATAACATTTTTTAAAGAACTCTCAGATGTGCAGGTTTCCTCACGATGTTTTCCTTCACCGTAAAGCAAGTGATAATTAATTTCTAATACGCACATAAATTAGAGGTGCGGGTCCGGGATTTGAACCTCGGACCCTCGATTGAAAGGCCAAGTTTCATACATTAGGCTATCACTGCTAGCGATGGGTATAAGCGACTGCATAAGTCGGTTGGTAGTTAGGAATGTAGTAGGTACTACTACTACTACTACTACCTACTACCTACTACCTGTAGGTTGTCTCTGTAGACCCTGAACCAGAATACGGCTACGGTATCCCTTGCCTGTCATACACCACATTATGCGACGAGCGTAACGCTCGCTCGGGATTAAGTCCAGGGCATCGCGCACCGAGGACTCCTGTGAAGGCCCGTTGGAGAACCTGAAATCCTCTTGAAAGCGCTGACGACGGCCAATGGGGGCTTAGTGCGGTAAAAATTCTGTCGTTCCCAAAAAAAATTAAGTAGGCAGTAGGTAGATATTTCTTACATGATTGGCTACCTCGTAGGGGAAAACAGGTTCGTGGATTTAGGTAATTTCTTTGATCTTTATTAATGTTTATTGAAGTATTTAGTGGAAAAAACTAATGAAATAATTCTATGATTTCATTTGAAATCTTAAATAACTAATTGGAAATTTACCCGCGCAATAAAATAACAATTATCGATATATCCTAAATTATTCTTAGAAATCTATTTGCGTCAAAGGTATGAAACAATACGTAACACTAATCAGTTTCAAGGTAAAGTCTAGTAAAGCCTAGATCAACGTGGCCGAAAAATTTGCATCCATGCTCATAAATTACGTGTCATCAAAAGTCAACTAGTCTTAAGCGACGCTTACACTACGAAGTCAAAGTGAACCTTGTGCATTGGCCGTAGGGTCGAAATGCGTGTTGAACATATGTAATTGTTTGTCAGTGTTTCGCGCGTGATATGTCGAAATGTAAGGTTTGAGCGGTCAGATCGATATGCGTTGCGCGAGGGTGTATAGAGTCGCGCGATTGGCCGGCGTGTGTGGGGCGTGGTCGCGTGTGTGAGGCGGTGAACGGAACGAAACGGACAAGGTTTTGGCGGCAAACGGCTCGCGAAACGGACAAGGTATTGGAGGACACGTCATCGAACACGATCAATTGCTTTAAATGTAATTAATTTTAAAAATTTGTTAGCCGGATTACTGTTAATACAGAACCGATAGGTAAAATAATAGTATGACCAATTTTATGATGTTTCTCTAGGTATATATTTTTTTTCTAATAAATTATTCCGCAATGAAAGTAAGGTAAGATCGTTATTTCAACTGATGATGTCCAATAAGTTTTTTTTCCAGAATGAGGCATATTTTGGGTGCTTGTTGTTTGGGTTAGTTGTATAGGTACCTAATAGGTACGCTAAGTCCTTTACATCAATATTTTAGGTAGGTAGTGTACTCTATATTCCATAAAGGCAAATCATGTAGAAATATTCATTTACATGCCTACCTACCTGCCTCAATTTATGTGGCGATCTTTTTAATAAAAATGTAAAATGTTAACGCATTTTACATTCTCTTAGAGATAGGTAAAATTTGGTTATAAATTGTAGAGTTAAATATCAACATTTTTAATTTAATTCATAAGGTGGCAGGTATAATTTTTTCTTAATGTTTAAGCTGTGATGGGGTCCACACTACACCTATTTCTGTCCATTAGTAAATTTCTATATATAACCTATAATAGGTAAGACAAGCTAATTAGATACCTACCTATCAGAAAAGTTGTCTTTTGTAGAGCATTAGACGGGAATCATACTTAAATATAATTATAATTAAGTTGTAATCTACCTACTTATCTAGATAGATATATAAGTGATCTAGTGGTTATTTGGGTAGGAACTATTTTAGATAGTTACAGTATATACGTACCTAGGCAGGTACCTCTAATTAGTCCAAATCAAACAACATCAGTAACTCATCATTTGTAAGCAATTACCAACATGATAAAATATGTGCAAATAATAAATGCTTGTTATTTAATTTGATAAACGATATGATGGGTAGGTACCTACGTTACTAAATTGAATGCATCGAAAATCATAAAAATACCGCGAACATTCATTTAGGCAATAAATAACAACCGTTTTGTGCATTTCCGATAATTTACGACAAACGTAGTAATTATTAACTAATTCAATAATTCGTTAACAGTGCAGGTCATTCCGACAATGTGGTCCCATACAAAACATACCAGTGTTGCAAGTAGGGTAACCAAGCGTCCGAATAAAGCCGGACATGGCTAGGTTTTTTGAATACGTGTCTAGCTGAAGTGTCCGGCTTGTCCGACTTGTCTGGTTTTTGTTAGGCTTTTCAAATTATAGGCAAGTCTAGGCAAAACGGATTTAAAGGCAAGATTTTAAGAATTTTAATCCTTTATTAGCCTGAGCGATCTTTATCGTTGTCAAATTCTGAATTCGGCTTATGATGGAAAAAAGTATGTATCTACAAATCGACTTTATAGAGACTTGGTTTTTCTTTTTTACTTTGGAGTCAGAAAACTTGTGTCCTGCTTTATTTACCAAATGTCCGGCCGAACTATCCGTCCGGCTTTTAAGTTTGACGACCTGGCAACACTAGTTGCAAGCCTACGGACAATTTTACCCTTTTGATTCATTGCATAAAAAATTGCAAATTTAAAAGAGGCGCGTGGTCAGACCAGTTTGGCCAATGGACTAGAATTACTGGTTTTGGAAGCGTGCTTTATTTTGCAAGGATTTGCCAAACAATGATGTTGGTCGCCATTGTTTGATCCAGTTCGCTAGTTCACGGTTTTTGATTATAAATAAATATTGTTGTAGACGAATCCGGCAGGTGGTGCGTCGCGTGTTGTTAATAAACTAAAACATGATTGTATAACGTAAATTTATATTTCCTTTTGCTTCGAAGGCCTCTGACGTCGTTGGTCTTAGTTGTTATTAATGGCTGGCAGTTGTTGAAGCTGATATTTTTATATGATCGAAGCAGCAAACGAGCTTGCAGTTCACCTGACGGTAAGTGGTCACTGGACATCAGTAATCAACCCTAGATAAGATCACAGTTCTACCTGAGGTCGGCCATAGACGCGTTGCTACCCCTGAGGACTAAGTTGGTACGGGAGACATCTCCCTTACCACACACTTCAAACCAGAACACACCAGCGCTGAACAATTTTGTTATTTTGTTATAAGGAGGAATAGGTGTAGCGGTGGTGCCGCCGGAGTCGAACCACGACGGGCTCTATCGCCTTTAATAATACCTTTCTACTATAGATATGCGAGGTAGTTAAGCTAACAAGACACTTTCTAAATAAGATGTTTTCTACTGTGATAGAGCGAATACAATATTGATCTGACACGGAGTGGGTTCTGGTTCTATCCCCGGCTAGCCAGATATCAGTTTTTTTTTGGAGTTTTGTTTTCTGTTCTAGGTCTGGGTGTTTGTACCTATATTTGTCTTTGCATGTCCATGGCACCTACGACACAGGAGAAATCCTTTAGACATTCTTTTTAACGTCAAACCAACTTCATAATAAAAAGGTATAGGTAAGTGCACATTGGTTTTGTACACAGATTTTATTACAGATTTTTAATTAGAATAATTTGTCAACCCCGCCATTAGAAGAACAAATTCGAAACACCTCTACTTCTACACGTTCCTTTAAATAAAATTTGATTAATCGCAGAAATAATAATTTATCAGTTTTATTATTAAGTTTTGAGTAATCGTGTTTTCAGACAAAATTCATCGTATGAGACTAAAACAACTTAGGTACATCGTCTTTACCATGTTGTCTCTGGATTGGTAGAGTCGGTCTACAAATGTATTACTATCTGGATATTTGTAGCTATTTCGTTAAAAGTTCTTTGTATATAATATACCTTTCCCCTTATAGCGTAGGTACCGTAGGTATGTAGGTAGGTACCTATTTTTTATACCTTTACTTGGCATTTTACCTGTTTTCTGCAATTTCGGAATAGCAAAGTTGGTCTACAAATTAAATATCTTCAAATTTATTTCCTTAAAAAATAACAAGTAAATACACAGATTACAATTCAAATAACATTATTAAAACCAGGAGGTATATTGTATGGATGGAATCTATAATGAGCCGATAATAATAATGAGCCGAATTTCGGATTGAATAATTTATTAATCACTATTGATAAAATGCAACACACTATCGATGCAATATTCAAATTCTGCAGGCGTCCGAAGGGTATACGGCAGATGTTCTATTTTAACTTTGTATTCGCAATGTTGTTTATTAAAAAAATCTTTTGTGGCCATTTAAAAAAGTAAAACTTCCCTTGACAATGCGCCATGCAAATTAGAAGGAAATCAGTTAGAATCAAATTGTTATATAAAAATATAAAATGATTCAGTAATTTCGCCGTTATGCGTATGATCAAAGTGATCGTATTTGTTTGAGGTGTGATTTAATGCAAATATTATTTTTATTTCCAGCTCTTGTGTTACAAAACTGTGTCTATTACGTACGAATAAGGTTGCAATTGGTGTTCAGAGGGAGTAAAATTTGCATAGAATCGCGCACCTTTCACGCTGATCCTTTCTATGGCAGTTTGACTGACAGGGTTTAGGTTGAATGAAATTTAAATCGCGGATAAGAAGGCGTTATGTACTATCGTTTATTTAAATGTGCCTCTAAATGGCTATTTTTGGAATTAACCCTGGTATATATAACTTATAAAACTTACAGTGCTCTATTTTATTTGGTTTACCTTATTGTTAGTAGGTAAGTATTAAATCACTTTTTATGTATTATTGAAGTAGCAAATGAGCATACAATCTACCTGATCGTAAGTGGCCACTGCTACCCATGGATATCAGTAATCAACCCCAGATAAGATCAAGTTTCTACCTGAGGTTGAACACATATTCATTGCTACCAGTGAAGACTGAGTTGGAACGCCTCGGATAAGTACCTGTCTCCATTACCACACTCTTCTGACCAGAACACAGCAGTGCTTAACATTGTTGTTATGAGGTATAAATAGGTGTGGCGGTGGTGCCACTGGAGTCGAAATACATAGAGTTCTACCACCTTTTGAGACTTAGGTAAACTAAACCACTTTTAATCGTTTAACTATAAGAAATTAAAATATATAAGAATTTAAGTATAAACAAATGTTTGTATATTTGTAACAAAAGCTTTGTAATATTATTTTAAGGATTTATACCTATACCTAACACATACCTATTTTAGTTTAACCAACACAGAAATTTTATAAATTCTATAACAAAAAAGTAAGTTTTGATCAGTTTTTACTAAAATACTCAATTTTTAACAATTAATTCATGTTTCATTTATTTTATCAGGGTTAACATATCAGAGGAATTTTCGCAAAAAAGTTATCTACTTTTGTCAATACTTTAACATAATACGTTTAACATTTTGAAAGTATTTTAATGGTAGGTACTTTGTTTCTACTCTAGATTGGTACACACCTACTTTTACATAAACATCTAGGTATTTAGTAAGTGTAAATATTTTTCAAGTTATTACTTAACATTTATTTAGTTTTAGAGAGTGTATTCTCAGTGGTAGGTGCATATAAGCCGTAAAATTTAATATGAGGTACCTATAAAATCTCTATCCGAATGCTAACGTTACCGATGTTTGATTTCCAAAATCGAATTCCACTAGATCTATCCACTTCCGAGGGGGAACACTTCCGGGGCAACGTTTATGCAATAATGTGTAGGGTGCATATGCAAAATAGGAGATTAGTCAAATTGCAGCTTGCATTCGATATCTTGCAACGGTTCACTGTAACAAAGGTGTACGGTAAAAATGTATTTTATATCAGATCCAAATAAATATAGGGCATGATTGTGTAAGTACATTATGTGTTACTAAGACTTGATAGTTGTTGTAATGGATTGTATGTACTTAGATAGGTACCAACTGTATACCTCTACTTATAAAATAAAAGATTTTATTCGGCGATGTATGCATCAAATGATTTACCAAATCATTTGATGCAAATGTCCAAAGGCGACGGTGACTGCTTTCAATCCAGTAACCGGTCTGAGGTGGTCTGCCTTATCCTAGCGATGAGTACTTAGTATCCTACCGATAAGTACTTAGGTAGAGTCATTGTCTGGTTCCCGCCTTTTTATAATCTGAATCAGTAAGTTCTGGCTAGGGCATATGTTATATTTTAACATTAAATATAAATATTATTGTGTCTGTTTACCTGTTAAAATATTCGAATGTAAAATAATTATGACAAGAAAGATGCGTTACTGTTTTTATTATTTTAATTTTTGCAGTGCACCTTTAGATACGGAAATATGAATCGCATCAATAACCAGTTCACTGCCGCGTTCCAAAAAATTCGCAAACCAGTTTCGTCCCAACCCTAAACTGGACACTTAAAAGTTTTAATACACGCACAATAGGCAGCTCGAAACTCGGTGGGCAGAGACCAGTACAATGGTAGTACCAGCCGATTAATTCGCTACACAATGACCATGGGTCCGGTAGGTCCGAGAGGTCATATTTAGGTAAAGGGTTCAAGGGTCAGTAAGGGTTATTGGTAAATAGCAGCGTATGCCCCACCAATGCTAGGGGAGTGACGCGGCGGTAAAGTTTAGAAAACATGTCGCGATGACGGGTTAGGAAAAATTTATGTGTTTTCGCGCACTTTGTTTGGCCTTAATGTTTGCGGGTTGTGATTATGGTTTATTTTATTTGAATTCAATTTCGATTTTCAATGTAACAGAAATAATATGACAAATTG
Organism: Urbanus proteus proteus; assembly: GCA_018251915.1. Classification (NCBI taxonomy): domain Eukaryota; kingdom Metazoa; phylum Arthropoda; class Insecta; order Lepidoptera; family Hesperiidae; genus Urbanus; species Urbanus proteus. The sequence continues at coordinate 151 of DWPV01000848.1, read as the reverse complement.
TATGGAATTATTAAAGTATAAAAATGTTTTTAGCTTGCCACGTTATAATGAAATTATTAAGTATACTATCCTTTTGACGACCCGGATGGCGCAATGGTTAACACGCCGGACCGCAAATCCGAGGGTCCTGGGTTCGATTCCCAGCGAGGCG
>DWPV01000847.1:0-24260 GCA_018251915.1 Urbanus proteus proteus | reverse complement strand
CATATCTGAGGTTGATCACAAATGTCCATGAGCGGCAGTGGCCACTTACCATCAGGTGGACTGCGAGCTCGTTTGCTTCTTAGATCGTATATAAAAAAAAAACTTACGACTACTAACTTTAGGTGGGTAATTGCTTATAGAAAAAAATGTGTTTTTAAGAAAATTTTACCTACATTTAATTACCTAAATGTTTTCATAAAATATAAAGAACTTTATAGTGCTACTTGTATATATTTAACAAGAGGGTGGTAAAGTCGAGTGAATCCTGTGAAATTTCAAACAATAACATTAATATGGATGAATTGGTTTTTAATTAATTAATTACATGATTACCAGAAACAAAGTAACGAGTGTTCCGCTTGATTGATTTTAATAAATGAACTTCCCGATTACTCTCTTTAATAACCGTAGCCACTTATCCGTGTGAAATTGAGTTGCATTCTCAATCCCTATCAGATACTTATTTTTCAATGAACTTTAAAATGAGTTTAAAATAGCATTTCAATTTAAAACATTTCGTAATGAATTAAATATAAAATTAAGCAACGTCGAAAACGGTCGGGAACAGGATGGGTGACTGTTAGTAGAATTTCATGTGCTTTCGTGTGAATAAGTATGAATAAAAGATAACAATTGTTAAAACTTGTCATTTTATAATTCTTATCTTTAGCAACAATTTTTGACTGTTCAAATCTTTCCATTCGTTAAAGGTTATACGAATACGTCGACAGTTGTTGATAAGCAGTTACAGCATTTTACCAACCAATGTTAGTTTAAAACTACATTCTTATCAATCCCACTTTCCAATACGTCACAGTTCAATTCATATAAATACAAAATCGTTCCATTCTCCACCCCCATTTGACATCTGACAATTGCATCCTTCCGAGGGCGATGCAAGCATACGATTCCATTTTTACCATAACACATAATATAAATCTGAAAATAGGGAATCGGACCGTGAAATCGAAAATGGCCGACATCCCGCAATCGCCCCTAAATCGTTTGCTACTAAATCATATTCACTATAAAAGTCGCGCTTACGATAAATTCTACACATACAAATAAATAAAATTGAAGTGTCTGTGTATGATTTTAAAATAACAACTTTTTACTCAATGTATATGAAAGTATACACGATACCTATAACAAAAATGCAACAAAAATAATTTTGTCCGTTTGTCTATTTCTCTGTCTGTTTTGCTGATATAATCTTCTAAACGGCGGTACTGATTTTGACGAAACTTTTCCTGGAAAATAGCTAAAAGTCTAAGGCGTAACTTAGGCAAATTATTTTTTTTTTAAATGCATCAGCGCACGCTTCACACGCATGCACGCGCCGTAATGAGAGAGCCGGTTATCACTCGTGTTCGCCTTTTTACTTCTTTAACGCGGGTGAAACCGCAGGATTAGTTAGTTCACTATAAAAGTCACGCTTACGATAAAATAATAAATATTCCTCGTGCATTTTATTGTGTTCCGGTAATAGTCACAAATCTTTTAAACTACGATAATGCGATATGCGATTCCTTCTAGAAATGCGTTTGTATGACCCTTTTTTTGATTCGAGATATAAAATCAGTCAAGCAGCGTATAATCGGGATGTAAAATGTTTAATGTCTTTTTTATTGGGTTTAACTTATAGGAAACTTATTTTTATTTCTAGTTATAAAAGTTGATAACTTTGCCAAGTTTTTACTATGTAGGTTTAAGAGGGAAAATGTAAAAGCCTCATCCCATACACTAAGTGGCCGTTCAAAAGGATAAAATCTATAAAGAGGGACTTTCTTTAAGCTATCAATGCATAAGTAGGTATATATTTAAACCTCCTTTACTATTCATACGCGGTAGTGATACCATACCTTTATCATCCGCGATTTTTTTAGAAGTCGGTAGAATGCTATAAAAACTGTTTTGTGGTGAACAATTGAATAATGCATAAATATGAAACATTATGTTGAGAAGACTTTTCCTTATTTAAAAAAGTCACACTATATTGACCCAGGATAATAATCTTAACCCCGCACTAAAATATTCTTCGACGTTACAATATGATAACAATATTGACGATCCATGTGGTGGAGCGGTTACCGTACCGATCTGTCACGCAGTGGTTCCGGGTTCGATTCCCGGCCAGACAGGTATCTGAATGATGAATTTAGATTTATGTTCTAGGTCTTAATTATATTTTTCTGTGTAAATGAATTCTGATTCAGTGCTGATTATTTTGTCGAAAACAAAATTCAGTAAAATACAAAGCAACCAAAAGCTTGACATAAAATGTTATATATAAGAACGCTAGAAATCTAGTTTATGTTACCATCTTCATTTTAAAAGAAACTCAACTTCGAAACCGCGGGGAGCTCGTTAAAAATAAGAAAAACGTAAGCTTACTTACAGTTCTCTTATAAAAGTATCATAATGGCTTATTTATCAAAAGGTTCAACTATCCCGTCTTCACCCTAATAACTCTAAACCAGGGTGAATGACCTCCCCACGGGACACCAGCTGATGTTATTGACAACACGGTGTTTCTTTTATTCCCTCACAAAGGGGACATGAGCGAGATTGTTACTTGTCAGGTAGGTACAGTACTATTTATAGAACAGTATATACAGGTAATTGGGGTAGGTAGTTACTTTGAAAATCTGGACTCCTACAAGTACTGACAGCCTGGTAGTTTAATTTGGAATCTCACGCTTAAGAGTTCGGGATTCGAATCCTAAGTTAGTACGAAATTAAGTTTCGAAGAATAAATAAGTAATGAAAAATAAAGGCTTACTATTCAATTGATAATGTTGATTATGATGAATCCCTCCTCCGCGTATACGAGTATAAACAGTGTTTCTTACGTTCGTAAAAATTTCTTTGTTCAAACAACATTTCAAACTATTTCCATACTTTACTTATTTCCGTGTTCAAAGTAACTTCTCCGAAGTTCGAAGATCTGAGGTGAATTGTAGTTATAAAATATTTTCCGGAATTCATTGGAAAATTGTTCTTTAATTATGATTGGTTGCTCGAAGTTTTATTAACGCCTTGTTAGTTCACAGTTCAGATAAAATACGAATCTCCTAGTATTTTAATTGGCTCTTAATTTGAGTGAGTAATTCCTCTGTTAGTGGTGAATATAGTACGCGCACAATATTCCAAAGTAGAAAGGTATGTAAGTTATGTTTTTCCATAACGCATTATAAATTAATTATCTCTTGATGAAATTTGATGATGAAACCATCGTCAGATGATCTTCACATCTGAGATTGAAAAAAAACTCAAAAGCATATAATTTCCATAAATCCGTACCTACTTAGCAAACATGGTTGATCAAGGTATTCCTACGAGGACACTCGTGACCAGTAATAGGTTGACGACGACAAAATACTTCTTCCATTTAGTTCTTACAAAATAATTATCTGCGGACCAAATTAAATTATCAAAGCTTCGCAAAATAAACGAAACACGATGTTAACTCAAAGAAACATAAAAAGGTAAATGGGAGACAGGTATCTCGGTTCGAATTCGGTCCAGCATGAATTCTTTATATCCTCGGGCAAGGTTACCGTGTTGTAAAAACACACGTCTCATCACTAAAGTGGAAACTATTGGCAATCAAGATATATTTAATCACAGAAAGGAGTTAATTTTCGTTCGAAAGTGGCTCAATAATGTCAAAATTAATTTTATCCTGTATGTTTCTTTGATGATCAAGTTTAAATGTATCTACTTAAATGTCACAACTCTCCATTGGACTTCGAAGGCACTACCGCTACCTATTTCTGATAAATTACAGCAGTGTTAAGCGCTGCAGTATTCTGGTTTGAAGATTGTGATTAGGGACATATATTTAACCATGGTGTTCCAACATAATCTTCAGTGGTAGCAACGACTATGTGGGCCTGATTTTATAGTTGTTTCCGCTGGTTGTTTCTTTATAATTCGTTATCTTAAAAGATATGTTTCTTAGTTATCGGTGTGACATGTACCTCACACCCAGCTTTACAGTTCCCTCAGTAGCCGTTTTAAGGAGTCGGATGAACATAAAATAAAATTGAAATATAAGACGAGGCAGAGCATTACACAAGCTTAACTTTGAGAGGTTTTTTATGGCACATTCTACGTGTATGCGACTTGAATTGTACTGATTGATGTTGTAACTTTAAATATTTAATGGACTTTCGGTTTTAGTGCTTTTATACGCTCGCACATTTATTTTTTTGGACACGTGTTTGTTTTGAATGTGTAAAATCAAAATATTTGTGAAGTGATAAAGCAAATGATATCAAATGATAAAGCATTTTCAAATAGTTTTTAAGTACATACAGACAAAATGTATTTACACGCAAATTCCTTACTTTCTTAATTTCTTGATAATATATAGGCAGCACTTTAGCGTTTTTTATTTGAGGTCGGATCGTGTTGGACGGCGATGGACAGTTAGCGATGTAGGTACCTATTAGTCATTTCATAAGACCTAATTTGACAAACATTTCATTGCTCACAATTGATATACACTAGTCTCAAATAAATAAAAAGGTAGATTACTCACCGCCTTGTATTTGAATGAAGCCAAAAAAACTAGGCTACTTTTATGTACTTATACACACACACTTACATAAAACTAGTGTGGTTTCTTTTTAATTCCTTTGTTTATTTACCCTCACATAATAACTTTTATAGGCCGACCATTTTAAAAATGGCTTCATGTTTTATTAGGAATGATAGATCTACCTACTTTATTTATCTGAGACACTAGTATTACTACTGTTTATGTATTTCCATTAATCTACCTACATCTCCATCGATTTCCATAACTCCTACCCGCACTATTATTAGTACGCCCGATGTCGAATATTTGAAGTCTGTCTTTAGCCTCGATAGGTAGTGTAATCATTGCCGATGCATACAGAAGGTGGTAGAACTCTATGTAGTTCGACTCCGGCGGCACCCGCCACACCTATTTCTGCCTTATAACAGCAGTGTTAAGCATTGCTGTGTTGTTTGACGGGTGTGGTTAGGGAGATATACTTATCCGAGGCGTTCCAGCTCAGTCCTCAGGGGTAGCAAGGCATCTGTGTTCAACCTCAGGTAGGATCTTGATCTTATATGGGGTTGATTACAGATGTATCTCCCAAGAAAGATCACATAAACAAAACAATCCGACGTAAATAAATAAAAAACAAATACGTAATGGAAATATAATATAAACAAATACGACGACAGCACAGCGGTTCCCTTAGCGGCTAGTTGGCAAAAATGAACAAAATTGAATCATCCTTATCTAAACACACCACTACGCTACGTATAATGAAAATACCCACAAAACAGTACAAAGGCTTCCCCAGAGGACGTGACGGTCCCGTGTCCGGCTTCCCTTCATAAATTCTTCATCCTTTACGAGGACATTTATTTAGAATTCTTTTTAGGATACCGCAGCTTTAAAGGTCGCTGAAATTAATTTACTGGAAATTTTTAATACCCCTTTTGCTATGCATATTGCTTCGTTGATGGTCATGCTTTATGAAAGTTAAACGGAAAGGAAAGAAAAAGAAGCTTAGCAAACGATGTTCTTGTGTCCTTTTCTGTCAGTTACTGATACTCAAGCAGTATCCCACAGTTGGGAACGAGTTTCTTTAGCAAAAGGAAGTCCAAAACTTATAGCTGTAATGTGAGATTAGTGATCTATCAGAAGACTAAATTTTTCTAAGCTTAAATTTCTTGATATACCAATAATAAGCTAGGCCTGCAATGTTAAAACATACCTAAATGAAATTCTAAATGGCTCTAATTACAATTTATGGTTATTCTATTTTTATATGTTGATGAATACTTTTCTACGAATCAGTCGCCATACTGGCACATAGAATGACCCTAGTTCTATACATATTATGTAGTCAGCAAAATATGTAAAATACTTATTGTGTATTCAGTACCTACCTATTTTTCAATGGGATGCTCATGTAGACGTCTTTGGGTATGTTCAATGTTCATGGCACTCAAAATATTTTAGTATATTCTATCAACATATATTTAACCATTTAGTAGTACGCCCAACAGTTTCAAATTTATGCTCTAAGAGGCACAAAATCGCTGATCAAAGTTACAACAAACAAACAAACAGTTTTCCACTTTCATTTACGCTCTATTATTTTAACTTGATATATTATTTTATTAGTAGTCATAGAAGAATGAGCACGTCACAATAATCAGCTCATTGGTTCAATTACTCGTTAATAATATACTCTGCTAAAGAGAAATACATTAATTTTACAGGAATCGAAAAGCAATTTTCGGGAGTAACAACATGTTTTTCCAGGCATGAAATATGTGAAACCCGTCTGAATAACGAATGTTTACAGGTTGAAGTGAGCCGTGACGTCCCACCGCGGTAATTTAATTGTAGTGGAACACAAACGTATAGGTAAATAAGTTATATCATAATCAACCCATTATTATCCCACTGCTGGGCACGGGTCTCCCCTCATAGTAAGGGGTTTAGGCCTTAGTCCACCGCGCTGGCCAAGTGCGAATTGGTGTAGACTTCACACATCTTTAAGAACTTTTTTTTTAGAACTCTCAGATGTGCCGGTTTTCTTACGATATTTTCCTTCACCGTAAAGCAAGTGATAATTAATTTTTAATACGCACATAAATCAGAGGTGCGAGCCCGGGATTCGAACCTCGGACCCCTTGGTTGAGAGGCCAAAGTCAACCATTAGGCTATCACTACTCGAAATACGGCTATTACACAGGTTTGAAATATGTGGAACCCGTCTGAATAACGAATGTTAACAGGTTGAAGTGAGCCGTGACGTGCCATCGCGGTAATTTAATTGTAGCGGAACACAAACGTATAGGTAAATAAGTTACCAAATGTACATGTACCTATATATTTACATTTTTGTGTTTTGTTAAAACCATAAGATTTTTAAATAATGGAAAATGCAAACAGCATGCCATTAACGTTGAATCTGGATAGTTATTGATGGTGGTAAAACTTCATACGTTTTACTTTGGATACCACCGCTGCACCGATTTCTGTCTTAAAACAGGAATTTCCAGCTGATATACTAAGATATGAATAACGGGTTTATTCTTTACGACATATGAGACACTAACAATATTTTTGAGTAGAAACTTCAGATTCAACGATTTTAAGATATCACAGAACAACAGTTATAAACTTTGTTGTTTTATGATAGTAACCACAATCAAACTCACTAAATTCAATTATTTCTCTTGAAACTAAACAAACATAAAGCAAAACCTACATTGCCAATTCAATGGTACTTTTAATTTTATGAAATCTGACATCACATGTTTTGCAGGCATGAAATATGTGAAACCCGTCTGAATAACGAATGTTAACAGGTTGAAGTGAGCCGTGACGTCCCACCGCGGTAATTTAATTGTAGTGGAACACAAATATATGGGCAAATATGTTATCAAATGTTTATGTATATATTTACATTTTTGTGCTTTGTGAAAACCATAAGATTTTTAAATAATGGAAAATGCAAACAGCATGTCATTAACGTTGAATCTGGATAGTTAATGATGGTGGTAAAACTCTATACGTTTTACTTTTGATACCACCGCTACATCGCTTTCTACCTTAAAACAGGAATTTCCAGCTGATATACTAAGATATGAATAACGGGTTTATTCTTTACGACACATGAGACAATAACATATTTCGAGTAGAAACTTCAGATTCAACAATTTTAAGATATCACAGAACAACAAACTTTGTTGTTTTATGATACAAACCACAATCAAACTCACTAAATTCAATTATTTCTCTTGAAACTGAAAACAAACATAAACCATACCCTACATTGCCAATTCAATGGTACTTTTAGTATTATGAAATCTGACATGACATGTTTTTCCAGGCATGAAATATGTGGAACCTGTCTGAATAACGAATGTTAACAGGTTGAAGTGAGCCGTGACGTGCCACCGCGGTAATTTAATTGTAGTGGAACACAAACGTATAAGTAAATAAGTTATATCAATTGTATATTTTTATTACATTTACATGATTTCTTCCATCCATAAGGTTTTTTTACATAAATTAAGTTGCTAATGCACATGCAGACCTGATTATGTAACATCATAGAAAGTGGTAGAACCCTTTAACCCCCCACGTCAATTTCTGTCTTATAATAAAGTGTCTAGCGAATATACTCTGGATATTAATTACGGGTATAATTTTCATAAACAACAAGACAATAACAATATTTGGAGAAGGAACTTCAAAGATTCAAGAATTTTTAGATATCAACGACAATGTCAAGATATCAACATCAAGTATCAATAACAAAGTTTTATACGTTGCTGTTCTACGATTCAAACAACAAACATGATCACAAAATTCAATTATGCTGCAAAACTGACACAAACAAAAACCATAACGTATATTGCCAATTCAATAGTACCTACCTACTTTCGTTTTATAAAATCTGTATAACTTTAAAACTCTTAAATTGTAGGTACATTACAATATTTTATCTACCAAGCTCAGATAATAAAAGTACGTAGATCTATCATTACTAACAAGAAAATGAAGCCATTTTTTAAATGGTCGGGTTATAAAATTGATTATGTGAGGGTAAAAAAGCAAAGGTACTGACAAGAGACTACGCTGGTTTTAGTGTGTGCGTATAAATACATGAACCTAGCTTAGTTTTTTTGGCTTCACTCAAATACAAGGCGGTGAGTAATCTACCTATTTTATTTATCTGAGCTACCAAGTAAGTTATACTCATACGTCCGTATTTTACAATAATTTAATCATAGCTACATTTCCCTACATCAGCAATAAGGTAACATTTAAATAAGTTAGCCAAAATTTAGTTTATAACAAATTTAACTACGCAAAGTGTAACATATGGTCTAAAAGTTTTGGATGCAAATATAATATTTGGTTAGGAAATTTAAACCACATATAGAGAACTAAGTGATACCCGCGACTACGTTTGCGCTGGCTTTTTATAAGATTGAAATAGCTTTTGTTTTTAAGACGGAATAACTTTCGTGGTTTACAAACCTGTTTCTGCCTACCTTAGTGTTACCTTAGTGTTCTGGTTTGGAGGATGTGGAAGAGAGTGTCTATGGGCAGTAGTGGCCATTTACCATGTACATCTGTAACTAAACCCAGATAAGATCAAGGTCTTGTCTGACGTTGGCCACAGACGCGTTGCTACCTATGAGGACTGAGTTGGAACGCCTCGGATAAGTATGTCTTCCTTAACACATCCTTCAGACCAGAAAACACTTAACACTGCTGTTATAAGACAGAAATAGGTGTGGCGGTGATGCCGGCGGGGACGAACTACATAGAGTTCTACCAACTTTAAATGTCACTATCAGAACTTACACACATTATCATAGTAAGCTAATAAGAGTGTAAGTGATTTACAGGTAGCCTTATACGCTTCCGAAGTTATAAGCTCCGGGGAATCCCCGAACTTGTGAAACGCAAGTCACCTACACAAATTATAGCAGTTAATAACAGTTTACAATTAAGTTCTTGAACGTAACATTTTGATCATATTAACATACTGATGTTGTTTATTATATTGTGTAGGTATAGTTAAATAATACTATGTAGCTAAAAGGGCAGCATGTGTTATATTGAAGTGTGTTTCTAGGGATCGATAGTTTTTTTAATGTGTTTTCTAAAACTCGGAAATTGTTTAGTTACTTAATTAAGGCACCTTATAATAATAAATAACAAAGAAATATTTTAATGAAATGTGTAGGTAGCAGTATTCTTTTTTTATAAAATTGATAGCCATAGACAAAGCTTAAAGCTTGATATTTATAGCTACAGACTGTGTGGACTGCATTGTTTGCTACAAGGTAGTTCAATATATAGATCTGATGCATAGGGGTCATTGCCATCCATATATATAGGTACATATACATACATACATACCTATGTAAGTATATCTGTAATCACATAGAAGAGAAGCCTAAAGCATATCACGATTCGATACCAATGAAATACCGGGTTTACAGCCCGAATATGTTTCGCAATACCCGGAATTACTAATAAGTATCTACTTACATCGGGAATACTATGACTAACCGAATGGCATCAATGACAAAGCGTTATCAAACTGGTTCAATCAAACGTAGTCATTAATTCCAGTAATGAGTTTTGGCTCCAGAAATCCTCAATCGGACGTAGATAATTAATTAATTGACAATACAGGGTGCAGAAGGGTCCGCGTATTGTAGGATATCGTGGGGTATCGTGGGGTATCGTAGGGTCATTCGGATATTACCTTCCCAAGTTTGTTTAGCGGTCAATCGCTGGAGACGACACGGGTTTGGTAGTGAGGGTTGATAATTGAATTATGCCTGTATTCATAACAGCTAATATTATGTTTAATATGCATGCATTTATCAGTGAAAGGAAATTTTACTTCAATCCACGATGGATAAAATTAACTGTCTCATTTTTGTTATACAAGTAAGTATTATTAAAAGATGATTTTAAAATAAATAAATAAATAAGACAAAAAAGAGTTGGAGATCCTAATTTCTGACTTTTTTGTTTTATGACTATTTCATGACAAAGCCTCTGCTGTCTGACAGTGTTACCATCTGGCTAACTCTTAAAAGTAGGTATTGTATTAAAAAGTTATGGTAATTGTTAGATTTTAATAATACAGACATTTTTATTAATAGAAGAGATAATATTAATAATTTTAATAGAGGAGAGACATTTAACTATTAAATAGTCCATTTTACATTTAATATTTCTGTTCAGAGGAGACATTAAAATTCACGTAAAAAACCATGTCTATTTAACTCGTCGTAAAATTTGATACGAGTGTAAAAAAGTCCTACTTTAAATTTCTAAGCGCAGAAAAGAGTCCGTTCAAAGTTATATATCATTTTCTACAAATATAATAAAATAAATAAAAAGGTGCGGTTATTAAAACACTCTCTCACAATTAAATGATATGTAGCTTCTGAGGTGAAAGATTTATTGTGGCTTTCTCGCAGACAAAAAATTCTTATGAAGATAATATTCATCTCCGCTGCAAATCATGCTATTCTTCTACGGTAATATTTTCATACCACGTTGCCTTCACTATATTAGAAAAAAAAGAGATGTTACTTTTTATAATATGGTAGTAGCAAACTACCATCAATAATATTTCTAAGCAACTCCAGAATACCGTAGGCCTAAGATCTAGGGAATACCTAAGGGCCTAATTTATATAATTGTTTATTTATCCTTAATCTAACACGATTAATTATTATTATGTAAAATAAACTACTTAGTGCAAACCACAAGTCACATAAATTAATATTATTAATATAATGAAAAACTAAACATGATAAATATGATAAAAAAACTCATCGGATACCAGCAGCCCGCAATACAGCTGAAGATAATAATATTAAATCTGTTATTATATTAAAAATCGACATCACAAAGCAAAATCAGACACGAAAGGCTTTTTGATTTTAATTTTAAATTAAAATAATGAAGTTATAAATGGTTAAAGAGCGTTAATTGTCCAACCGTTTATACACTACGCAATTATAATCAGTATAATTATAATAATTACACACTGGAGCGGTTTACTCTACAAACACCGAGATTGATTTATATTTTATATACGAATTTTGTATCAGTCATTACTTATTTATTTTGTTCGTAGTTGTCATTATATGTCGTATTTTTTTTACAAAATGCACGTTACTTTCAAAAGTTTTTATAAAATAATGTTGTAACAAATATAGGCGATTATCAACACACACACGCTATTATTATGCAGAAATATGTGTGACAGTGTTCCTGTCGATGTAAATTACATCGACCATACTACCTTCGAACTTACTCTATCCTATCTCTGCCAATTCAATCTATCCGGTTTTTCGCCTACCAAAGACCGCAATTTGACAATAGGTATCTGTACCTTAGGCATTGTCGAATTTCGATCTTTTATAGGTAAAAATGGATAGATTGATTATGTAACGGGCGTAAGTCAACTTACCGGGCCATGACTCTTCTATTAGACAGGAGACCCAAAGAAAATATAAATGTATCGATGAAGATTATGGATTCGTAATATAAAAGTTAGTCGTAATATTTTAAGCGCCCGAAGAAATAGGAATTGTCAAACATCAAAAGAAAGACCTAGGTACCTAAGGTTTTGTTTCCTTTCCTAATTTAAGATAGTCAGGTTGACATATAGACGGGTAGACAAGGACAGGTAAAGATTTAAATTAATCATAATTATTACTACCAGGATTCAAAACGACTTAACAAATTTTATAATATGCCAAGTCCCGAGTGACTAATTTGAACAATGCAATATATTTGCGCTAATTACAAACCGTTGTAGCTGACAGTCCAATTACTATAATTTACGTCAACTATAATAATATTGGTGAACATAATAAGAGTTAAGCAACTATTAAGAAATATCTACACTTTATATCTACCTACCTAGAAATTTAACGTTTAATTATCGGTAAAGAATTACCTAACACATTTTATAGATCGCAAGAATAGAAGGTACATTACTCGTATGTACGATACGGGTGGGCCTAAGTTGCCTATCATGGCACGGCGTGAAGTGTGCGTAATAGGCAACTTAGGTCACTAGTAGGTATCGTCGTCTATCGTATTTATTTTATAGTACGCGTGACATAAACCCGCCGGCACGCGGAGAGGCGTGCGTAAAGTGAGGGTTTAGGTCCCTATCAATATCCTATCAATATCAATTTATCCACCTACAGAAGCATTGTATAAATTTATGATGATGTACAATATATAGAAGCATCATGCGATGTATTTCGGCTGCCATTTCATAATAACAATATCGAGTTACGTAGAACACTATCGTAACTTTAACAGGTTTAAAGCCGTCTTTCCGGCGCAACGCCTGCAAACTTTGTACTAGCAATAAGTTTGACGTGGAACCCACATTGTTTGCTATTAGGCGACTACTAGGCGCTCTACACTGCGTACGCGACGGTAATGATATCATCTTTTAATGCATACTAAGTGTGTTCAGAAACTTGCAGGCGCATCCTGCGACGCTAGGCATGGTACTTTAGAAATTTAGTTTGCACTGATAATGCATGCATCGAAGAAACTAGAAATAGGTAGGTACATAGGGTTGTCATACTTGGTTTTGAAACGCAGTGCGGAAAATAATCAACTTTCGCATTCACACCGCAACCCTTTTAAAGCTTTAGCTAAAAGCATACACACACAATGTACATTGGAGCTGCATCCATAAACATCACGCAACGGATTTCGGTTGCATTTTAGTCGTGAAAAACATCTTTCCACTTCTATAGTTAAATGAAAATCGTTTGATCTGTTCAAATACACAGCCATGGAAGTCTAAACATGCTGTACATACGTAGCTATATTAAAACGTAACTATAATTTTTTATGGCGGCTATAGGTTTCGATACTTTTCTTATGATTACCTCCTACAACAAGCATCACCCGGTACAGTTATAAATGATCATAATTATATTTAATTGAGGACTTGATATAAAATTAAAGATAAGTAGATTGTAGGCACGCCCTTATGACCTTATGCATTTCTTATTAAAATTTTTACATTTTACCTTTCATATTATTTACAATTTTCCTATTACTTTATGCACTATTCAAAGGTTGACTAGAAGAATGATTCTTAGTATTAAGCTCGCCGTTTGTACCACAATTAAAATATAAATATAAAGTATAAACATATTTTATAATCTGGACCCGATAATACCCCGTGTTGTGTAATTAATAAATAAATGCCCGTTTTCAACTATTGTATAAAAATGTATTGTATTATAGCTACGAGCGTATTGTATTGAACTTTACCGGGTAAACCCACGGAACGCACCTGAGTTCTACTATTAATAAAGTTTGGAGCATGAGTTATGTACTAACCGTAAATCGGGAGCACTGCAATATCAGCTTTTATTTCAGCTTTAACTTGATGCACTGTGCAATCATTTTTCACTCTGTATTATTGAAACTGCCCACAACATAACTGAAAGTTTGGTTGTTTAAGCTTCACTAACTGCTGAAGATAAAAATAAAATACATTAATGTAACTTTTAGGTACATTAAATAACGAATTTAATTTTATAGTTGAGTTAATAAGTAGGTAGGTACTGTTCAACCGGGAACACCACTACTTCACTTATTTATAGCGCGAAATAGTTCTTGCATTTCGGTAAAGAGTGAAAATGATGACTTATATGAGAGAAGAAAGAAAGTAGAACCTTCGATATCGACTTGTTTGTAAATATGCATTGATATCTTTTCTCCTGTCATCGGAGGTGCCTTCAACATATTTCACCATCGTCAATATAATGTATTAATCTAAAGAAAACTACTCTTAAGCACATCACCTTAACAAACAAAGGTGGAATGATACAACATTGTAAGCAGGTAACAAATACTGTCTACACCGTACAATATTTTGTAAAACGACCGTCTGGAAATTAGAAGTAATCTCTTTCGAGACTAACCGGGGACTAACAGCTGAAACCCCCAATAACCCGAACACAGCTGTGTTGGCGAGTCGAGAGTGTATGTAGCCATTAACGTAAGTTCCGAACACTCGCCAATCGCCCTTAGTGAGAAGGTGCACCTAACGTTTGTTAGACATTCTCTATATAAAGTGGAGTTTTTGTCTGTAAATTCGTAAGTATCAGAGTTATTGCCGTTAAGGTGTGAAAACCTTAGGACAAATTGATTCATAAATTCAATGTAAAAAGGTAATTAAGGTAAACAAAAGAGCTAACAAAAGATAACAAAAGAACCAGTGAAGTTAATTTACTGTTCAGATATTCACAACATTGTCTGTCACAATCAAACAGATAAAAAAATTAAAATCAGATTTTTATTAAGTAATTTACAGTTGTATACACGTAGATGGATACTGGTTGTGCCTACTTCATCGGAATTTAATGAACCAGAGGAGTGTATATTTTTGTGGGATAAGAACTAGCATATGTGTTCTTCCACAATATAGTTTGTATGTATGCCATTCAATATTTAACATTTATGATAAGTAAAAGTAAGTAAGACTTATGATAATAGAAACTACAGCAATGTTTTTGAACTTGACTGCTTATTTTGATTCTAAAAATTGTTACCAGATCATCATGTTGGATACAATGTCGGGAGTTAGGGCAATATAGGAATACAATATGACGCTTGTGGTTATGGCTAGTTAACACAATTTACTGCTATACTGGCACTACACTATTGTAGGTATCAAAAGGAGGAGAATCCTTCACGGTTTAACTCCGAAGACGCCACTGCCACAACTACATATATCTGCTTAATAAATAATAATACATAAGTGTTAAATGCTTCTGTGTTCTGGTTTGAAAGGTGTGCTAAAAGAGAGTCAATTGTGCAAGGTGTTCGAACTTAATCTTCAGGTGTTCCAACTTATTTGTGGCTGACCTTAGGTCAGGACCATTTATGCTGACATTAATTCCAGATCTCTATGTAATCAGTGACCACTGCATGCTCATTTGCAACTTCTATGTTATGAACATTGATTCTTTTCAATCTTCTATTTTAAAATTATTTTTGAAGAGCTTTATTTTCTTTACTAAGATCATTTGTCCTCATTTAAAAATATTTTTTGTTAAAACACTCCACAGATTCAAACACAAAAGAATCAAATACAAATGTCGGAAGCAAGGCCAGTGCTAACCGCTTGCAACGCGACATTGCGGTTAGCAGCAGTAAATACAATTTATTGCGTTATACTCAGATAAATAAAGTAGGTAGATCTATCATTCTTAACAAAAAAATGACGCCATTTTTAAAATGGTTGGGCTATAAAAGTGATTATCTGAGGGTAAATATACAAAGGTAAATATACACAGGCTGACATGAAACCACTCTAGTTTTGTGTAAATGTGTGCGTATAAATACATAAAAGTGGCGTGGTTTTTTTGGCTTCACTCCAATACAAGGCGGTGAATAATCTACCAATTTTTTTATCTGAGGCGTTATAGGAAACGGGTTTTATGTAGTTAATAATACTACTAAAATGAATATAATTAAAATTATTTATTATCTAGTAATGATACCGTTACACATTCTCCTGCCACAAGGAGTTAGTCTGCAGCGCCATTTATCAGGTCTAATAGTACCCTTAAAGATGGAAACAACCATTGCAACACACAATTTTATTGATTTCCTTATATTGCACGTTCGGATTCCACGAGATCAAAACGGAATATGTAACTAAATTATAATAAACAAATCTTCAAAAATTGTGTCTTATGTAGTGCCTTATGTCACCAATTATTTTCGTTAAAATAAAAAAAAATCATCCTACTTAACATCTCCAATTCCCAACCCTGTAGTTAAGTCACCTGCTACGAAATCGTTACGCTAGCTTCTAACAAATGAATTACAACGAAACGAATTAAAGAGCCAGCTGGATGGAAAAGGAACCAAGTCTACGGGTGCAAATTAGATTCCCACTTCTTAGGAGAAAGTCCTAAGCGTTACAATAAAAGTGTAATTTTATTAAGAAACAGTCCAACTACTGCCGATCCTGTCGTAATTGAATTAGCTGAGAGCTCTTCGACCGTGTTCGACTTGTTTTTGTGTTCCATTGTTTCTGAACAAGTTAGAAGGTTTTGCGACAATGTACCGCACAGATAATCAGTCTTCAAACATAATTTGAGCACCAATTGCTTAGGATATCAGAAAGTAATTAAATAAATAATAACGCTTCACACTCATAGCCCTACAGTAGGATTTTCTCCTGTGTCGGTGGTGCCATGGACAACACACAAGACAAGGACACGGCATTGTAGAGTCCGGCATGTTACAAAAAGATATACCTTGGGTTCTTGACGGTACTTACGTTGCTCGCTCAAGGGTCACATTATGAAAGGTCTTATTTTTATCAGCAATTATTTTATTTTTATCCGCAGAAATTACGTAGCATTCTAAAGCCTTAAGCCTTATTCGATTACTTTCACACGACACAACTTTCGATCACAACATTTGAAATGATTTAATATAGACTCTATATTCATTTGACAAAAAAAGCCAGTAGGTAAATTGTAGAAAATTTAATGTACTAATATGTCAGAAAGCAGTAACAAGTTTGATCAAAAAATATTAACCACCTCAACTTAAATAGAAATACCTACTAAATTGGTAGTAACAAAATATAGATTGTACAGTACTAAATCTTTCATGGTTCTGCAATGTAGAAACCAAAACCATTGATACTCAAAATCATTTTTGAGATTGAACCCGGAACATGCGGGTCATCATAGAAAAAGATGCAAATAAACCACAAACAATTGCAGATAACAATAGCATATTTATGATTTCCTTAGCACACTACATGCGTGACATCGTGCACAATATTCCGTGACCGGTGTCCATTAAAATGCATCACGGTTGCATCAAAACTTAATAAATAGTAGTGATTAATAGTTTTCGCTTTCATTGGCTTACAAATCTAACAGGAGAACCAGAAAATCAGCGTGACCGGACATTTATTAACGATGCGTTGTTATGATAGGGGTGCTGATTTTCATTGTCAAATGGCTAAGAAAGGGTAGAAAAAAATAAAAGGAAGGGTAGAAAGAAATCAGTGTATACCACAAGTTCTTACAATGAAGATTGATCACAAAATGAGTTAAGTGCCAACTGCTAAGAATGTCAAATTTATAAAATAACAACTAACTTAACCTAACCTAACCTAACCGCCATTGATATACATATGTAACAGTATTATAAGATAACAACACTCGTATTCCTACATACGGGTTTACCTATATAGGTAGGTATTAGCTTATTTCTTATGGATATTTCCTTTACCTAATTGAATCAGACTACTGACACTACCAGTAAAATATTTTATTATTTGCTTTCTTATTTTTGTGTACTAATTCCTAGTTGGCTCTAGAGTACATATTTAACTAAGTATATGTTTTTTTCTTATTACAGTCACGCCAAATTAAGTTTTGTTTGGCCGACAGCTTCGAGCAATTTCATCTCGAGATTGTCGCAATATTTGCGTGCAGATGGTGCTTATAATTCGAGAAAATAAACCTAGTAGGTACCAACGGTTATATCTAAGTCACCTAAATAAATAACAAAGTAAACTATTATTCGGTAAACAAAGACATTATAGACGAATTTAGAAATTCTGTTTATAATTTCAAAATTATTTATATTGCCATGAAAAAAAAGTTATATTAAAAACCCTTTTAAACGTTCAATTTCTTTTGTCAGATTTGTATTTAACAGTCTGTTCCAATTTAACCCAAAATATTTAGCGAGTTGTCATTTGTGATGCGTTTATGAAGCTATCTCCATTTCCCATTAATAACGGTAAACGATATGAACACGATATATCTATAGATGCTAAACTATGAACAGCAATCTTCGTTATTATAAACTTCAATATCCACCCCACGTTTCCAACGCAGATGGTCAAGCAATTGACCGGATCCATTTCTATGAACAAAATCGCACCTAATGCTCCGATATTGCCCCTTTCAACAGATGTTGTTTGAAAGGCCGATTGCAAATTGACAAATGTTTGGTTTCCCGACAATTGTGTTATACATGTGACCGGATTTCGTTTGACTGTTCTTAACGTTTGTTGATTTTGGAATTTCAATTTAAAAATGCGTAAAATAATTCGAAAAGTATAAATATTTTAAAAATGAAATGAATTCTATTTAGTATTAATTTATCATCTTTTTAATTTTTATAGCTTTTGAAATCTGTTGCTGTAGTATTTTTTACATTATTATTTAATGAATTTGAATTATTTCTGTGAGATGTGATACAATTATTTTTAGTGAAAACAGTAGAAATTTAATGTTAAAAAACTCAAGTTGTATAAAAAAATATCTTTCTAAATATGTATGGCACTTTCGCAACGAAAATGCGCTAATAATAGTTACGCGAGTTAGTCACTAGTAAGTCTTTCTCCTGCGTCGTGACTAGGAATCGTGGTCTAAACATTGAAAGTTGTCCGTCATGGGATAGTTCTCGAGAACAATGGTGTGGTGCCCATAACAAGTCTATGTCTTGGTTTGCACACAATTAGTTCTATATCTTCCGGTGGCATTGTTTCTCCGATCTAGAGATTAGATCTTGTGCTAGAACAGCCTATATTGTCAGTACCTTTTGTTCGTAAATGCTGGTTTTTGATACTATAGTCGATAGTTGAATTTTACATTTTTTTGTTATGGTGTAAATTAATATGTACAATTAAAATAACACTGTGTAATTTATTATTATACCAAAATATGATAGTTTTTTTAATTACTTTGATTTTTTTTTAATAAAATATTTTTTATGCCAGGGATATATCTACGTAACCTACTCTCCTCTCGGTCGTATCAAATATGGTTACAAAGTTATTTTCGGGTATGTTAAAAAAATATACCTGTACCAACTTGCGCATTTCTATATTTTTTCATCAAAAATTTAAATTACTATCTTCGCTTCATCATTCAAGTTTAAACTACCACACGTATCACAGTTTGATACATATTAGGCTACGCTCATCACTTAAGATACAAACCATTACACACGGACAATACAGGACTCCTAACTACAATACTTAGGATAGTAACTAATCAGTGAATGGTCTTTGGTTCCGCGTAATCTGGACATAATGGAGCTCCATGATCCTTGCTTTGTGAACAATCAGACTGGTCCGATACCGTACAATACTCGTATTACTCTGGAACTATTAATTTGAGTAGCTGATGTCTACTCATAGGTACAATTGATGTATGATCAAAGAGACAGTAGCGCACAGACAATGAAACAAAATCATAGACTACCGGTCTAACACGCTGTGAATCCTAGGTCCGATTCCTGGACAGACAATATGTACCCACTCGTATATTTGATACACTTAGGACTGATCGTTAGGCTTCATTATAAAAAAATCTGTATTGTGTGGACTTTGGACGGAAAAAGTGAATTTTTAATAAAATACAATACATTGACTTTTTCTAAGTATGTTTTTCATTTAAATTATTTAAATGTTGATGAAAAATACAACGCACTATTAAACATTATTCAAATCTACATATTTTCCAGGGAATAAAATAAGTTATAATTTACGATGAATCTTTTCACGTAAACTGATGTATTCCTTAAATAAAACGAGTCGTAAAACCAAGGACATCCTTGTGGAATAAACCGGGAATAAACGGGAAGGAAGTTTCGGGGTTCGGTTGATGGGATCACGTACGAAAACTTTTTCAGTATTTAGTAAAAAGGAACTTTGAGGGAATTCTACGAATTGAATTATATGACTTGACGTTCTATATGATAGGAGTGACACTCTACCAACTATTGTAATAGTGTTATTGTTTGTTTGTTTGTGTCACTATAATGGTATATACTTTATATATTTTTGACTAGCTGATCCCCGCGGTTTCACCCGTGTTAAAAAAAGTAAAAACGCGTATATATTTAAACATAAGTAATACACGGCGTTCCCGCGACAGTCCGTACTTGTGTTTTTTTTTTTATTAAAATTACGTCTTAAATCTTCAGCTACCTTCCAGAGAAAGTCCCGAAGAAATAGATCCAGTCGTTCAGATTTTTACCTCAGCCAAACAGACAGACAAACATTATTTTAATTGCATTTTCTTTATACCTAGGTATTGTGTATACTTTCATATGCATTGGGTAAAAAATGTTATTTTGAAATCACAAATAGACACTTC
Source organism: Urbanus proteus proteus (assembly GCA_018251915.1). NCBI lineage: Eukaryota > Metazoa > Arthropoda > Insecta > Lepidoptera > Hesperiidae > Urbanus > Urbanus proteus. Next base: position 3,515 of record DWPV01000847.1, on the reverse strand, counting down.
AATTTTATTTATTTGTATGGATAAATATAAACAGCTAATAACGATAATATGTCCTATCTAATATGTATACAACGCACAGAAGATAATGCACTTAAAACGGCACCTAAGCTAGTATCTATTAATTTCTAATACTTTTAGTTTCTAACTGTTCAGTAACATTGTAGGTACTTATTTAATCTAATTGTCTAATCTAATAAAAATAACGCATAAACAAAGTAATAGCTATCACAACAATAGCATCGGACAATTAATTCATACCGACATTACTTTTACAATCTTACCGAAACAAATGTAAAAGTTTATAACCCCTTTATTTTGCACGTAATAAACTTTTACGATACGGCATTTACTTAAAGCAAGTTGACCCTTCGCCGTACCCTGGGCTACAAAAGTTTATAATTTAATTATAACACCCTCAGGAGTCGTTATCTAGCGCTTGCGAGTACTAGCGTACGACGTGCGGAATATTTAACGAAATGGAAACAGTCCGGGATTGAAATCAACGTTCAACCAGGCTCTACATAGAATGTTCGCGGAAGATAACTCTAATTTAGTTTACTTTGTGAAGAGAGATTTATAGTAATGTAGCGTTATTTTTACTTTGCGCATGGCTTGAAATCCTTGGTTTAAGTATCTACTGCAGAGGCAGTCGGCATAAAAATACCTTTTCAAATCCTTTAAGAACACTAAAAACAGCTGCTAAAAAGAACATTAAGGTTCATATTCTTATTACTGTAGTTTCTAGTATTATTACTCTTTAGAGTAAGTAAAAGTTTTGTGTAATACTAAACATCGCTGAATTCTTTAAAAATCCTAACCCAGAAAATTAAATTTGCTGACAAATTTCAAAACAACTTGTGCAAAAATAAATAAACAAAAACAGCGTAATGTATCACTTTAACAAGACAGAGTGACTTAGTGTACCCTTTAGTATAAATAAATCACCACACTAATAATAGGGTACCAAGATACGAAGCGTTACACTAGTAAAATGGGTGAACTGAGTAAAATGGGTAAGCTGAGTAAAATGGGTCCGACCACAAACGTCACATTGTAGTGGTACCCACTATCCGTGTTCCCGACATTTGTATCTGCATTATTACAGCAATAATTAATCCCGACTGATCCCGTGCGATCCTGATACGAAAACAGGGATAGGATTCGTGGAAACATTTTGTTTTTGCCACAATTTGGTGTTAACGGGATTCAACTCTATATACAATTTGAGTTATGTTTATATCATTATTGTGTCTTAATAATTATTGTTTATGTATATTCGAAAGTAAAGTGAATATGCATTTACTGAACTTTCTGATATTGGGGTGGAAGGATCATTTGTGTAAAATGAGGAGATATTCAAAACTGCTTTGCCTTTAATAAAATCTAAATAAATAATTGAATTGAAAACGGATCTAAATAATAACAGAAAACCTATTTAACTTCAAATTCAGATTAATAAAACCTAAAAATAAACTAAAAAAAAATCACGGGACGGGGTTCTTTGAGTTCACCATTTTTTATAAACCGACCGATCTCACCGTTACTTTATAGCACAAACGCCTATTGTTTAACAGCAAAATATGAAGACAAACAACAAAATTGGAAATTAAATCCCGTGATCCTAATTAGCCGCATGCATTCTATAAGCAGGGTTTCAGCAGTTCGTTAAACAAACCATGGATTAACCCAACCCTCTATTAGAATGCATCAGCACGGACATAGGGGAACAGTTTTGGGCATATCTGTGACAATTAGAGTAACGTCATAATTCCCCCTATGTTTACAATAAACCTCGTGAAGTAAACAACGTTAATTTGATTAAGAATCCATGGCTCTTTTCTCCTTTCATTAGATTTGAATACCCATTGCTCATTCGAGATCAAAGGGAATGTAAACATAAAAACGCGTTTATTTGTTTTATCGAAGTTAATTAATGTAGAATGAAAATCGCGTACGATGCTCAATACAAGAAGCGTAATATAAAGTAAATAAATGCAAAAGGACGAAATAATTCAGGCGTTTTAATTATTTTACAACCTTTATTAAGATATTTTGAAATTTTATAGGACTTTAGATATGTGGGAACATACATTCATTTACATATAGATAGTAGTATTAATTTTAATTATTATAAATGTGAATGTTTGTTTGTTTGTTTGTAACGCCTTCACGTCTTAACTACTGAACCGATCATTATAGAATTTTGCATAAACATTGCCAGAGGTCTGGAAAAGGACATAAAATACCTTTTATCCCGAAAATTTATATTACTCCCAAGGGATAAAATAATAACTTTTATACCGACGGCCTTCATACTTTTATATCTACGGCCCATATAATATATGAGCGCGAACAAAGCCGCGGCTAAAAACTAGGTCAATTTTAAATTGCAAAATAAAAGAGTACGGAGAATAAAATCAACTTAATATTTTAATAGTCTCAAAAGAAAATTCGCAACCCACATTTTGCTAGATTTAGTTCGAATAAAACTCTAATAGCCTATTATTTCCATACAATTAGGAATAATGAGGAAGGAAGGAAAATTGAATATATTTCTAAGGATTATAATAGGTACTTTATTTTCTAGCATACAAGGCCATTAATCTGAATCTGAAAGAGAACTTCTAACTTCTACTAATAAGGTCGTTGACATCTAGCACAATGCAAATCGACCTATTCATACTAAGTCAACGATCACAATCGAAGAAATGATTGGTGACCTGTTTTCTATGCCTTTGGTACTGCTCTCTATAGGGATGTTGAACTTCGATATACAAACGTGAATGAATGAATAAAGTGAAAGTTCTATGTGTGTGATACTTTGAATTGGCCAAAAATTTTTAGGGGACTGAGAATTAGTAATTTTTTTCTGTCAATTTTATAATTTTTAACTGTTTATTTGTGTATTTGAAATCGCATCAAAATAAAACGACAGTTTGTTGGTAATAGAAAGAATTGTTGTTGGTAGGTATATTTTGTAGTAGTAAGTAATCAAATTATTTATTTAACTTAAACATTTGTTTTATAGCAGGATGAATAGATCAATTTTAAAAGATTGTGGATCGGGAATAATGACAAAATTGTAGGCTATAAAGCGATGCGCTCCTTAGGGAAATCTGCATAGTAATAAAAACCTACAACAAATTTAATACGTAACAAATAATGCAGATATTTTACAAAACGGTCGCGTATAATACCTACATTTTACATTTTTTTTAACTCTTGTATCGATCTTGTAAGATTTTTAGCCGAGTTACTCGGTTTTTTAATTCTTATATTATTATTTCTTCATAGCGTAAAGGTGCCATTACTATTCTGACCTAAGCAACAACTGCACCTATGGAATAAATTACCATCTTCATCTTGAACCTTCTAAAACCCTAACTCCAACAAAAAACGTACAACTAAGTCCCGATTAGCTTAGAAGCATAAAGTTCAAAAAGGTGGTAGAACTCTATGTAGTTCGACTCCGGCGGCACCACCGCCACACCTATTTCTGCCTTATAACAGCAGTG
>DWPV01000846.1:0-24284 GCA_018251915.1 Urbanus proteus proteus | reverse complement strand
CCCCTACGGGGCTAAAAAAATCACCCCGTCTTGCCCCATTTAAATTTTAAAACAAAAAACAAAAAATAAAAAAAAAAAACAAAAGGTGGTAGAGCCCTTTGTGGTTCGCCTCGGGTGGCCCCACCGCCACACCTATTTCTGTCTTATTCTGTCAACAGTAGTGTAGCGCTGTGTTCTGGTTTGAAGGGTTTGGTTAGGAAGACATACTTATCCGAGGCGTTCCAACTCAGTCCTTAGGAAGTAATGCATCTGGGGTTAACCGCAGATAGGACCTTGATCTTATTTGGGGTTGATTACAGCTGTCCATGGGCGGCAGTGGCCACTTACCATCAGGTGGACTGCACGCTGCAAGTTTGGTACTTCGATAATATAAAAAAATATTGTAGGTACGTACTAATCATTACAATCACGGCAGTTATCATGGATCAGAAAGTTATTCAGTAACAATAATGTAAAAAATCGACTTTATGCACAAAAATTTGATCTCATTATCGAAATAAATATACGAGTTAATATTTTTACTAGAGTTTAAACTCGATATTCGACATTTAAAAATTCTTAAGTATTTTACGAACGCTACCCATAGAACCACTAGGATCTTTTTCTGTGTCGTGGGTGCCAAGGACACATATTGACGGATACAAACACCCACACCCAGAACATCAATCCAAACTCATTATTATTCAGATATGTCTGGGCGGAGATAGAACCCAGAACCCACTGCGTGTAAGACCGGTAAGGTGACCGCTCCGTCACGGGTCGTCAGTTTTTAATAGATTACACGTAAATATCTTTTTTTTTCTTGGTTCATGCATATGTGACGCTATAATTATTATGCCCAAAAAGGCCTATGAAATTGACCATACTTTATAGTCAGTCATATAAAGTAAATCTAAAATAAAACAATTAATTTTAACATTTTCCTTTATTAAGCATCCATAAACCAAAATAAACTCTTAGATTATATGGATCATGTTATTAGTATTATTTTATAAGCAAGTTAGGCTGATGAGCAAACAATGTGTAAGAAAAATAGACAATGTCAAAGTGCCACTAGCGACCTCTTTAAGTACATTGTTTGTATTTTAGTACATAATTGTACCAAAATCATATCCAACCCTACAGGTAACTTAATTTTTACGTTCATATGTTACTTTTATATTTTGCATACTTTAAGGTAAATTTTATCTTCTTAAACAGCCAAATCTAAAAATACATTTAATTTGTACTACTTTTTGCACGCACTGACATTTATGCTACATATTTTTTACACACTGTCCCTCATTATACATTTATATAGTTAAAACCACAGGCTAAAACCAGCTCAATAATATTTAAACTAAGATTATAAAATTTCACTTCATGAATTACGCATACATCTTTCCAAATAAAGTCACAGCTTTCTGGAACACATTTAACATTCATGAACATTCTTAAACAAACATTTCCAATCCGTGATGCATTTTAACATACCATTAACAATTGTATACGTAAAACAAACGTGAAACCATGGCAGGATCTATGTGCATATAGATAAAATGATATCGAATCTAAAATATTCTACCATTGTGGACATGAATACATTAAAAATAAATGACTTCCAAATCACACTATACACGATCAGTCTTCCATTATATTACACATTGACCACAAAGTCATTTACAAACCCGATCTTACTAAATGGCGATATATAAAGGGCTCATTCAAAACATCGCTAACACTCATGTAAGGTATGATTACACACCTTAATTTTAGCACTGCAATGCTAAATTAAGATGCGTCAAAAAGATCCTAGAAAAGTCATTTTATACATTTCCATTTCGGTCAATACTTTATACACAATTGTTCGCAAATGGACGTATTTAGTCCTAAGACAAAGTATTTCTGCAAGATGAAACGCCGACAAACAGTCAATTATGTACGTACCTAGTAAATGATTGTAACTGTGTGGTACATAATACGAAACGACTTATTTCCGTTAACGAAATAATTACTAATTTACATTTTCAACTAATTAAGACGACATAAAATGTGATGATGATACTTAATTATAAAAAAAAAACAAGTTTTAACAAAGTTCAGTTAACATTGTAATTGACACAAAAGTGATTTTTTCCTCACATTTATAGTTTGTATAAAATAAAATTTCAAAACAATTCTTACATTGCAATACCTACATAAAAACCTAAATGCGCAACATAGTTTCAATAAAATTTTCAGTTAAATACACAATTGGAATGGAAAGTATGATATAACAAATAATTTAAGGCATTTCTGTATTTTAGACGCCCGTCCATATTTAATCTGTACAATGAGGGTTAATATATATAATAAATGTTCCTACAGAACCTATCTACACTGTCATGATGTTCGGATATGGTGTTTAATAAAACGTCTCTAGTACCTAGCAAAACGATTTTATCAGTCCATCAATCGGCAGTTTCTGATTTATTTATTAATAACATCTTATTCTTTCTGTCCTTAAATACAAAAATACTAGATTTACAATTACAATCAAATATAGTTGGGAGATTTATTAGCATTCTACTTTATCTATAGGAAATTCACTATTCTAACATTCTCCTGAATAACATTATAATTTGTAACATAATCATAGGATTATTACTATATCACAATTGCATCGTTTTTTAATGCACATATTGGAAACGTATAGATACTGTATTAGTTTTAAAAGGCTAGATAATAAAAAATCCAATTAAATTTTGGAAGATTTATAAATAAAATATAGAATCGTTTAGTGTATGGTAAAATCGTAAGAAAATGACTAATTTATAAAGTGAAAAAGATTTTGTCTATTTCCAGTATTAAACATCAAATAGTTTTTATTTTAATTAAAAAATAAATTGAGTGCTAGGTACATAATTTTAAAACGTTAAATTATTAAATTTCCAGGTTAATTCTTTACAAAACGTTGCTCATTATTTCGTTAAATAACTTTGAAAAGCTGAAGTCAAACACATCTCAGAATTAATTTATAATAATTATGTTTAAAATAACATTAAGTACAGGCTTTTTACGTATGATGATCAAACCATAATATTCTCGTCTAGGTACTAACTACAGATTTATTGTCAAAATAATATTATTTTTATTTTAGATATAACGATATGAACATGTGAATTTTAACTACAAAAGCTTTAAATATCTGCGAACAAACTATGATGCGATTTTTCAACTACAGAAGTGCCTAAATTGCCTATCTAAGGCTTTTAATTTTAACCAACCTAAGGTGGACCTTCTAAGAGGTTTTTTGTTTCTAAAGAGTTATCCTTTTGGATGTTCGGAAATCCTTTCAAATTGTATCAATAAATCAACTATGCGTCAAATGAACAGAGCATTACGGACATTTTAAACGGACACTATGCAGTCTGTTACATCAAAATTGTTAGTGTAACCTACACTTGCTGTTGAGTAATTACTAGTTACTTACAATACAATTGCACAAACTATACGCTATGTATTTGTGTCACATTCGTTCAGACTTTCTCGACTACAGATACAAGGATTAGCGAATTAAATGTTATTGTCCGTTTTTAATTTATCAAATCTTTACAGCTATATTTACGATAGTAAGATTTTTTACAGATACATCAGATAGTTCTGAATATACTTTTTGACTATTCATGACTAGCAATTATCGAGAAAGTAAATATCCACAAGCAACTGTAATGATGCGGAAATTATAACATACAAATACAAGAGTTACTAGTGCCTCCGCATTTGAAGATTGTAAAAGTGCCCGATGTTTTAAAAGTCCCTTGAGAAATAGACTTCAAAGTGTAGCAACTTCGGACAAGTTATAAAAAAAACGGAGCATGGATGCCCGAACTCAATCTACTCGTATGTGAACAGGACATCACACTAATTGGTAAGAAGGATTCTTTCCAAATTAGTGGAAGAATCCTTATGCTAAATTAGTCGCTAGAAGTCACCAACAGGTCATATAGTCCAAGGTACAAGACGCAAAAAAGCCAAAGCCAAATTTCATCATTCCTTAAGAGTCAGTTCAGTTATTCTCGGGTCATTGACAAGTTAAAATTTAAAAATATTTAACCAATAACAGTATTTTTACCACGGAACTAGGCTACTAGTTATTGTCAAGTTAACTTTCGACACTTATTTTATAATATTGAATTTGAAATAAAGTGAACGAACGTAACGTGTCGGTTGTCGACATTTAATTATATTTAATAATTGCCTTATCAAACCGGTTTTCTAAGTAAACATCAAAAAGCGCTACATAACCTTGCAAGGAATAGCCTTAAATGTTTTTGTGAATTATAATTATTAGCATTATTATAATTATTATATAAAATAAATTTAGTTAATATTTACATACATATTAAATGTTGAAAAAAGAAACATCCTTCCATAATTAATTATCGCCATTTGATTTACACACATTTATGCACTGAAAATATAAGGTCGTTTAAAAAAATAAAAGAAAGTAATTTGAACAAAAATGAAAAATACAGTCTTAATATTATCGTTCTGGTAAATGTTTTTAACTAAAATTTTCTAACATTCATTAAAGTTCATATTAACTTTTTTTTAAACTAGATATTTTTTAAATCAGATTTTAAAAACGAAAACTTGAACCATTTTACATGAATAGGTCATACAGAAAAAATATATTTTTTCAACGAATATAAAAAGTATTATATATACTCGTATAACGTAAAGACTATAAAGTAAATTATATACGATATATTATGATAGTAGCAGTATACTACATTACTGTACAACGGTAAACACATCTCTTGTCGCGTTAAGTGCGTTAAGTTAAGTTGTGTGCCGTCATTGTTATCGAAATTATGTAAGACATCACAAGTGTACATTAGGATAGTATATTTATAGAATTACGAATACAAGGATCTAGAGACGCTATTTCGAAGGTGAAGAGGAAACATTAGTATTAAACGACACTTCGTCAAATTTACATCAAACAATCACAAATATTGCAACAACATTATGGCCTCTGCGATTCATTTATTCCGAAAATAAAGCAAACTTTTTTTTCACTTCAAATTGATATTTTTAAAGTCAACCATTTCAATTCTTTCAACTTATGTACAAATTAACTTCAATATCTGCGGCTCGAAAAAAATGCAAACAAAAGGTACCTAAATTAAAAATACAAAGTAGCCTGAATGAAAGTTTAAGGAAACACCTAACATATTTTACGTACTTAAATACACCGTATACGATCGTCATGACTGTCCATTCCCAAGAACATAATAATTACTAACCTTAACAAGGCAGTGTGGTACAATATTATAATAATCTATGGGACAATGTACCTGAATAATACTCTATCACACAAACAAACAAAAACGAATATAAAAAATAGTAAAAAAAATGCGAAACCTGGTGAAAATTGCAAATTATTTTTAGATCTTTACGAGCTGCAGATATTGTACCGAAACAAAGTAATTATCACGACATACCAACACGTAGACACGCCCAGTGTTTTAGCAAAAATAACTCCTCGTTAGTAACTATAGCTTATCAGTTCTGTTTAGTCCGATTTGATGTGTTGCTGTTCTCTTGTCATGTTTAACTCTTTCAAGCGCTGTCGAAGTTGGGCCTTCTTTAAGTCTGTCATCAGTTGCGTGGACTGGTACAACCACGAACCCTGAAATACGTAATAATAGCTCCATCTAACACTCATTTTTGAGGTTCAACCGCGGCAGTACCTTTAACTACTACACCTATATCTATCAGACAATATGAAATTGATAAAAGTCCAACTCTGTGATTTGTGGTACCACCGCATCTTTTTCTGTGACAGGGTTAAGCGCTTCATTCTGGATTGAAGGATATGCTAATGGAGAAATTTATCCGAGACGTTTCAACTTAATCCTCAGGGGTGAAACAAATATGTTTCTGGATTTGGACCAGCTATAAATATAACCACGACCGGAGGATGACAGTGACCACCTAACGTTTCAAGCAGGTGGATTACAATTCTACATATTCTTCGGTTCCTAGAACTGTATGCCAAAGTTAGTGGTGTGCATAATACAATTAAAATTGACTGAGTGTTATTGTTCAGCTCAAAAATGTACATTATTAATATATCTCCGCAAATATGCTTATTTTAGGAAACTGCTTCATTTTAAATGCAGGAAGTTGTTATATAAATTATACACAATACCACGATTTGTGTAACAATGTTAGTAGGTATGTAATTATTGAATTTTTTTGTCCGTAATAATTATTAACAACATTAGATGGTTGAATGGATGGACGTTACGTTTAAAACAATTATGTGAATCCGTATCGTAAAGACAAAATAATTATTCACCTATAGGCCTATAGCTAGTAATCCAATTTGATCAGATTATCAATTACGTAGGCGTTAGTACCTATACGTACTTTACGAAACTCTTACAAAACGTACAGAAATAACTGTTACTCGATCAATTTCAGTTAAACGGTCTATTGCAAGACAAACGAGGTATTTAAGTCCTCTACATTGTATTTAATTACCCATAAAACGTTCACTTTCCATTATTTGAAGACAATTGAACCCAATACCGCCAGTTGAAGTTTTTTAAAGATTTTGTCAGTTGGAAATAGATTTAATGAAACATTGGCACACTCTCTTACTATGCAAGATGGCTACATTATTTTAAACATATGATTGGGGTTAATATTTTTACATATACAGAAATAAATAATAATTTGTATTTACTAATGAGTGTGATAAAAAATAAGAGCAACTATAGTTTTTATTATTCTTTTCAAAAGCAGAAGACTGAAATGACATTCTTATCATAAGATAAGATACGCCTGCGCATAATATTTGTAAATAAATATTGCAATGGTTGGTAATTTGCGCAAACTTGCTCAAACGTTAATAAACAAAAACTCGTAATAGCTACGAGATCGCAATGTATTTAGTACTTACCACCATTATCATACAATTAAGCAGTATAGGTATGCAAAATACTACTGATATGAACAGTCCTTTGCTATCGAAGTACTGCTGTCTAGAGAATAACGTCCAATTTTTCGCAGCCACTTCATTTATGCTTTCAGAGAAATATACCAGTAGCACTGAAAAGAAACAAGATTACATATTTTACACTGATTGCACAATAAAAACACAATCATATCTTGTTAATAATGATAAATTGATTGACAAATATTTTTATGTGTAAAATTATCATCAATCCGCGTTTGTTTAAATATGCTTATACTAATCTAACTAATCATTCCAATATTGTATATGCGTAATTATATTGCTAATAAGAGTTGGGACGCTGAGAAACGAAAACCATCATATATCGTAGGTACATGTATTAAAAATTATGTGACATGTTTTGTTTCATACAAATTAAATATAAGGCTAACCATGTTAAACAGTTTAGGTATATGTACTTCGGAATAAGGGCTAAATGTAACCCACCCCATTTTTGATTAACTGGATAATTAGTAAGACGTAAAATAATAGACATCGTTAATTTTAATGTTTACCTTATAAAAATATGCCCAACCATTTATTTACCGTGTTATCTTGTTGCATGGCCCAAATTTAGCATGGATAAGGCAAATAACAGATACTAGTGAATTCTCTGTTAGTTATGTATCGGTAAATATTGTTACTGTTACATATATACAAACTCAGAAATGGACTGAGCAAAACACGATATAGGTACTACCTAGAACTACTACACAGTCATGCTTAATAATTTATATATCTCATCGGATCAATAAATCGAACCTGGCATTTATATTTTCTCAACTATTTTCATCTTGGAAGGAGACTACAAATGAATCTGTTTTGGCGCTATGAATATCAAACAGATGTTTAGACTAGAGACAGGTATATAAATAGATTCTCATCTGCAATGTTTAAAATAAATTTTTACATGTGAATTTTCACTTAGAAGTCTAGCCAAACATATTTACGAATTCTTATTAATACTAGTGTCTTTTTATACTATTATACAGAAGCAAAAGATATAGTCATATCATCAAATCGTAATGACAGGGGCCTTGGGCATCCTTAACATGAATACGAACCCTATTTAAGCACATAAATAGGCGTGACGATTAAACCTGGCACAAAAGGCAGGGCATTTTAGCAATTTAAAGTTCCTATAAAACATGTACAAATCTGTTATTATTCCGCCCCCAAAAATTCTGCAGATATGAATAAATGAATTGAAAATATTGATATATTTTTAATAATTTATTGAGATAATTAGTGCAATAATTATTTCAAAGACAAACAACCTTTCACATTCCTATAGTGTGGATGGTATAGTAACGGCCTAACTGGCTTTTACTCTAAAGGTCAGTGTAATGTCCCAACCGAAATTAAATTATCCTAATCAACTTTTCTAATGTATCAAAAACATTTAGCTCTTACATATAATATACAGAACACAAATTAATAAAATTAGAGTGTCTGTTTGTAATTTCAAAATATCTATAACAAAAATGCAATTAATTTTTATTTGTCTGTCTGTCTGTTTGGCTGAGATAATCTTCTAAACGGCTGGACCGATTTTGACTAGTATTTCACTGAAAGGTCTAAGGGGTAACTTAGATAGTGTAATTTTTGAATATTACGAGCTATACGTGCTTGCGTCCGCCATCGCTGGAGTTTAAACATGTATGCCTTTTATTTTTTTAACGCAGATAAAACCGCGAAAACCAGTTGAACATAAGATCATAAGGAATCATGTGTTTTAATATCAATGTACCAATCCAAATAGTAATGTGATAGATTATGACCACGCTACAGGTCTTCTAAGAAAAATCACTAGGTACTTAAGTATATCTAATGGTTAGTGACATACATAGTTACAGGTTGATGTTAATTTGATAATAGACTCATTATAGCATAAAGCTGTATGCGCTACAATGGCAGAAACAGAATTAAGGTGAGGTACAATGAAACACATACACTTCTTTTATCATTAATTACTGTAACATATCATTGAAATGTTTTTTAAATAAGGATAAGTGATTGAATGGGTGTTTACTTTAAACATTTTTATCAAGTGTGTAATTTGTAATCAACATATATGTGAAGCAATAGGTATATAAAGTTTTAAAATGGATTAGCTTAATAACTATGTTTTGTATGGAAAAATAAGATATGAGTGTGAGAACATATTTTTATATATTATGTTTACGAAATTACAATCTGTATACTGTATACAATATGGATTTAGTAATATGCCACTCAGGCATGAGTGAAATGAATTATGCAATCCCGTGAACAATGAGAGACTCATTTCTATTCTGTGAAGAATAACATTAATGTTGGCTCTTGACCTTATGTTGTATTACAATTACCATTAATGTAATTTTGTATAGATAGAACCTACTGAAATCACCAGGACAGTGCTCTGACAATGATAATAGTGCATGAAGATGAAATCTACACTAATAAATAAAATTAAAGTGTCTGTGTGAGATTTCAAAATAACAATTTTTTACTAAATGCATATGAAAGTATACACAATACCTATAAAAAAATGCAAGTAAAAAATTGTCTGTTTGGCTGAGCTATCTTATAGAAGGCTGGACCGATTTTGACGGGACTTTAACTTGAATATAGCGGAAGGTCTAAGGTATAACATAGGGTATTATAATTTTTTAAAAAGCAAAAGCACGAGCTCAACGCACATGTCTTTATTGACAAATAGTAAATTTGCAAATAATCTATTGGGGGCAATTCACTCAAAAAAACTGTTCATGATTGAGACCAAAATAAATTGTACTAGTAATTTATAGGATTGCATACACATTACACAAGCCTAGAGTCAGTATTGTGAATAAATATTAAACCAATATTAGTTAAGTAGGGCATCAAATATGTGTGATAATAGACAAAGTTACTCACATAATGTTATGAATAGGATTATTTGGAAGTTTCCATAGTTTCTGGTGGAAAAACAGGTGAATGTGACCAACACATGGAAGGACAGTAGAGCAATGAGCCAGGGATCACGCCACTCAATCTGAAACAAAATAATCATATTGATGAGTATATGTAAATTAATTATTACTTAATTATAGTTCATATCCTTTAATGAAAAGTAGAGGAAACATAACCGAAAGCTAATTATCCTTCAGAAGTAGCAGTATTTGATTTAGGACGATTTTGGTTGATTTTACTAAAAAAATTTTGACAAGCGACCATTGTAGTAATTATAACTAATCAATAAGACAAACATTAAGACAGTCATTTCTAAGTGTAACTCCAATTTATGACACATTCGCAAGTGACCATGAAGTCTGCATCATCAGGTGTTAAGTAGACTACGAGTAACATTTGGAGTTCATCAGTTGTATTATTAATAACACATAATTAGATTCACGCATAAGGGCATAAGTACTTGCATTTCCATCTACATACATTAAATGTGCATGGCAGACACATTATTTTCTTTTAATAACATGCTAGGTTTTGCCCGTAGCTTCGCTCGCGTTAGTTGTAGTTTAGGTTGTAGGTATAAAAGTTACTTTTGTATCTCTCGGGAGTAGTATCATTTTTCGGGATGAAAGGTACTCTATGTCCTTTTCCAGACCCCTGGCAATGTGTGAGCAAAATTTCATAATGATCGGTTGAATAGTTAACGCATGAAGGTGTTACAAACAAACAAACAAACAAACAAATAAACGGACTTTCGCATTTATAATAATTAGGATTTTCACTCATACGCCCCGTACATTCGCGCGTTATTGTAGGTATAAATAAATTAGTAAACATTGTACAGATTTGCGTTTTGTCTGCCACGGCACGCGTCTACCACGCTTAATGTCTGTTGATAAATCGGAGCCAAAGGAATGTTTTAGTTCAAATAATATAGCTATAACTGATAGAAAAAGATACAACGCCGGTGCTCCCAGTCAAACCATAACGAGTGACCAAATATTATATTATATTGTCCTATACAGTCGTTACTAAATTCGGTTCTTTAGCCTCAACCGGGATAAGTGCGATACACTATCTTGATTTTGTTTTTAAAGATACACAAAAGTACTAAAATATCAATACTATGATGATATTATGTTTATATCATATATACAGTACCTACTGAATTGTAATCGTCAGTTTGATATCAAATACGAAGAACTCTAAATTGAATTAAGTATGTACCTACATAATTGATCCAAGGTAAGGTAATAAACGTAAATAAAGCAAAAGTATTGATCAAATAAATAATCATCACGTCAGGAAAATAATTGATAAAAACATTACTTACACTGCGGATATAAGACACAAAATCGGATATTTCATTGACTTCGATAAATCCTTCCATTTTAATGCACTTTCGTTTTTAACGGTCCGTAAATTAAATAAACAATTTGATACCGAAAATAACGATGACCAAACAAATCATACAAACACCATTCACGTCTTCACGACTGCAAAATTCAAGATGAAGATAAGCAAAAAAAGTTACACGCACAGACGCTACAGACAGAAGTGACACAACAGATAAAAAATAATGACATCGAATTCTTATCGACGTCGACTCGACAGTGATAGAACTCTGCTTTATTCTTTTCATGAAAGAAAGAGACAACAGGAAGTGCGGTATAGGCGGATCGACACGACTGCCAGTACGATTATCATACTCGACGATCTGAAAGTACTGTTACTTTGGTATAAGGTTCAATTTAAATTGTCATATCGTTTGATATGGTTATGCAACTCAATCATTTATAAAAATGTTCTGTACGTTAATATCACATTGTTAATAGTCCACACAAAAATCTTACGTATTACCGATATTGTACAGAAGACATATAAATGGATGTATAGACATGGTTGTCACGACTACTGATGTTGACAACAGGCAACCAATAAAAATACAAGTTTCTTTGTGGTGAGAATATGATTACTGAATTCTATGGGTTGTTTTGGCTACAGCGGTTTCCATACTAATCGGCTCATATGCCCATTCTATCCTCATTCTCTTTTCTGTGATTCTTAGTACGAGTTTATTAAGTCCGTCGTTTAAACGGTCCGCTAGGAGCGCTGCCAATAGATGACATGTATTGACCCAAACGTAAACGAGGAACGTTTCAATTAACGTAATAAACTCATAATAGGGGTACTATTTAATTATTCACTGTTTTACGACTGTTACTCGTCGGACTGCATGTTAACAGTTGATATATTAAACAGTTTGTAATTATACTACTGAGATAGTTGTCGTTCATTGCGAGTATATTTACAGAACGTTAACTAAATTGTGAACTCGTCTAGCAACTTCTTAATGGTCCTCCGCTATATATAGTCTATGGTTTGACAGTAACTTAAGCCAGAAAAGTTAGAATCCATGGCTAGAAAATCCTATAAGAAAAAAGTGTATTTTTGTTTATAATTTTAGGTTTATCTTTGTTGTCTTGTCGTTGTCATTTCATTTTGGTCGATGTATCTTTTTTCAATTAATAGTGGCGTACTCGTCCTTTTCATGTTATAAAAACGGTATCATGTTGCAATAAAACTATAATAGGCAGCTATTGCAGAAAGAGACATGAAAACAGTGATGTGTTCATATAATTTTAATTATTGTGTTTGTTAAATCTGCGAATGAGCCGGCAAATCAAAATGTTTAATTTATTATTCATAGAAGTAATAGGAGTCTTGGCAGCTTTATTAATAAATAACGTCAAAAGTGTATATGGGATAGACAATTTGTTAAAAACACCAAGAGAGAGATACATAATTGATTTGAATGAATGTACTTGGTTTGAAAAACAGTGTTCGCATTTAAATGATGACTTAGCGTTGTTATCGTGTGCTTTGAATGCGACCCACAATAATAAGACTCAAATTTCATTCATTTGTCAGCATAAGATATGGATACGGCAAGCAGAACTCATAGATAACTCCTTTCTCGAGTATAAATTAAAAGGACCATGTCAGGACGAAAGCATAATGGATTGCTTAAACCCGTCTACTAATTCGATAGATTGCGTTTTGAAACGAAAACCCACCATCAAAGATAAAAACTGTTTGAGGTTGATAAATAAAATTGAGACTTTAATTTTCAATGATTGGCAAATAACCAACAGTTTCTTAAAGAATTGTATGGATGACATAGAGGCTCACACTTGTGGTCGAATTCCCCCCGATCCGAAAAGTTTGTCACAAATGCAGACCTTAAAATGTCTGCAAGGCTTCGAACAGAACTTGCGACCGGAGTGCCAGTCGGAATTGATTGTGCTTCAAGAAATGAAATATACAACACTACAGCTTGATAAACTCGTATTTGCTGCTTGTAGCTTAGACCAGAAAAAATTCTGCCCCGAAGAGCTTCCTGGTTCCTTGCTATTATACAAATGCCTAGCACGGCATAAATATGAAAGAGGTATTCCATAACAAATTTTATTGTGAATGTGTGTGTTAAAGTTTATATTATTATTTTTAGTCCATTATTGATCATTACTTATAAAGAATGGACTCGTCTTCAAATGGAAATTGTTAATCTTTTGTGCAAAGATTACAAGTTTTCTTTACTTAAAACAAATTTACTTCATTAACTACTTGCTGATCCCCACGGTTTCACCCGCTTTAAAAAAAGTAGAAAGCCATAGATATTTAAACATAAGTAATTACTGAACGCTCCCGCGAAAGCTCGCTCGTCCATGTGGAGCGCGCTTATGAATTTTTCCAAAATTAAAGTTGCCTATGTCACACCATAGACCTTCAGCTACCTTCCTGAGAAAGTCCCGATAAAATCTGACTTTATAAGATTACTTCAGCCAAACAGATAGATAAAAAAATTAATTGCATTTTTGTTATAGATATTCTGTATACTTTCATATGCATTGAGTAAAAAGTTGTTATTTTGATGTCACAAACAGACACTTTAATTTTATTTATTTGTATAGATATATACTTATATTTGAAAATTGTTTCTAATGTGTTGAAATTGATAAGAACTACACATTTTCAGTTATTTTATGTGTTTTATTTTAATATTGCTCACGTCTTGTATTATCTTTATAGTTGCTAATAAACATTGAAACTGTAAAAATTATATATACTTGTATAATATGTACAGCAAAATAATATAACATTTATTAAATTATACATCTTATTCCTTTGACTAATTTTATGTTTGTCTATTTAATAAATGAAATTATACTTTTCAGAAATGACTAAAAGATGTCAAGACCAGCTGTTTTACGTGCAGCGGAATATAATCATGAACTACAAAGCAAGCAAGGGGTTAGTTAAGTCATGTAAAGAAGACATAAGAAAATACCACTGTCGTAAAGGTGTAGTAGATGACAAGGACGTACGGCTAGCACAAATATTGTTATGTTTAGAAAGTAATTTGAGAAATAATACATTGCAACCTGAATGTATCAGTGAAATGACTGACCATCGAAAAATGCTAATGGAAGATTACAGACTATCTCCTGAACTTATGCAGAGTTGTGCCAATGATATTACGAACCTTTGCAGAGGTATTGAAACACATGGGAAAACAATACACTGCTTAATGGAACATGCCAGGCCCAGAAAACGGAAAGATAAAAGGATAAGCATGGCATGTCAAAGATCTTTAGAGATTTTGGTACAAGAGACTGACCCAGGTGAAGATTGGAGGGTAGATCCAGTCTTGCGTAAAGCTTGCAAGATTGTTGTGGATAAAGCATGCAAAGGGGTTGATGTTGGCAATGGCAGAGTTATGTCATGTCTTATGGAAAAGCTTGGAACTGAACAAATGACTCCAGATTGTGAAACAGCACTGTTGCAAATACAATATTTTATATCAAGAGACTTTAAGCTTGATCCTCAGCTTTACAAAGCATGCAAAGATGATGCAGTGGCTCAATGCAAAGCAAAACTTCATTGGGCAGATGTTAATGACCGGCAGGCTGAGGAAGATCCCCTTGTATTACCCTGTTTGTACAACTATGCATACAATCCCGATTTGAAAGGTATACTCAAACCAGCTTGTGAACAACAGGTTAGAAGAGTAATGAGACAAAGAGCAATGAGTGTGGACTTATTACCTGAAATAGAAGACAGTTGTATAGATGATTTGGCAAATTTATGTTTTGAAAACACAGGCAAAGGGGAAGAAATATTATGCCTTCAAACTAAAATTAAGGAACTATCATCTAAGTGTCGTGAGGTTGTCACAAATTTTACTGAAATACAGAGTGGACATATAGAACTTAACGCAATAGTGAGCACCCATTGCAGGGTACCCATAGAAAAACTGTGTTCTTCAGAACTTAAAAGCAAGAAAGATGACGATGATGTTTTAGAATGTTTATTTTTACACAAAAATGATGCTGAGGTCAAGAGTAATATTAAATGCAGGGCAGCTATTGAACATGAACAATTGATCTCATTAAAAAACTACAAATTTACAAGGAAGTTTAAAAATGCTTGCAAGTCTTATGTAGTAAGATTTTGTCCAAGGGCACAAACTAAAGGTCAAGTCGTGATGTGCTTGAGTGAAATTGTTAGGAATGATACAATTAGTAGGCGGAAACATACAATTGTTAAGGAATGTAGGCAGCAGTTGAGAAGTCAGTTATTCCAGCAGAAGGAAAGTATTGATTTGGATCCAGAACTTAAAGAGGCTTGTAAAAAGGATTTACAAGAGTTTTGTCCCACTGTTCCACATGCGGAATCAGCGGCACTAGAATGTCTTCAAACAGCTAAGGGCAAGTTAAGTGACAGTTGCAAAAAAGCACTTTTTGTTGTAAGAAAACAAGAGTTTGCTGACAACGCTATAGATTATCACTTAATGACCAGTTGCAGTGATATGATAGACATGTACTGTCACCATACTGAGCCTGCAACAGTATTAGATTGTCTAAAGGTACGTAAAAACTGTTAAAAACGAAGTTCGTATGTTGATAATGTTATATTAGGTATCTTATTGTAATATTTTTTTGCCAGGCTCATCAACAAGAAGCAAAATTCAGTAATAACTGCAAATTGGTCATTGTCAACAGAATGATTGAACAAAATATGGACTACAGATATAACAATTATTTACAGAGCGCTTGTAAATCAGACATTAAGAAATTCTGTTCAGAAGCTATTGGTAAGTGCAAATTTCTCCCAAAGGACAGTGTATATTTGGAATCACTAATGTATATCTCTTATTTAGAAAATATTATTATATCAAGAGTTTCTTAAACAATATTTTATAATCTGATTTAAACAGGATGAGGAGTTATTGGACATAAAAATGAATATTTCGTACCAAAGTAATTAACATACTGATGACAATAAAATATGCTTTTTACATTCATAATGTTCAAGGACAAGTGTACATTGTACAAAGTATGAGTTATCTGATATGTTTGGATTAGAGATTATTTTATTTGCTAAGGTTAATAATTTTAGAATCTTATTGATATTACTTTATTACAGCTAATGTGCCTCAAGATGTTGAACTGGAAGGCAAAGTTCTATATTGTTTAAAGGCACAACTAAGGTTGTCTAAATTGGAAGCGCCTTGTGAAAATGAACTTGCAAATGTATTGAAAGAACAAGCATTAAACTATAGATTGGACCCACTGTTGGGAAAACTCTGCAAAGCAGAGATTCAGACAATATGTGCTGTGCCAAATGATTCTATTACAAATTCAGATGGTCAGGTAAGAATGACATAATAAGCCATAAATCAGAATTATCTTATCATCTGTATAATCCAAATGAGGACTTATTGAGCCACTAAACTAAGCTTCTAAATATTTAGAACAATGTGAGCAATGTAGATACCCTTAAATTGTGTAAGCAGTTATTTCTGATTACATCACAGGATTTGAAATGTTTCTAGAAAAAAATGTTCCACTTGTTGCTTTTGGTAACACGTCAATTGCAGCGTTTGAGACATTGATTCATAAATCCTTGAATATAATTATTTCAGAGCACAATTAATTTAACATTTCAATGTTTCATTGTATTTTTAAAGGAAGGTC
Source organism: Urbanus proteus proteus (assembly GCA_018251915.1). Classification (NCBI taxonomy): domain Eukaryota; kingdom Metazoa; phylum Arthropoda; class Insecta; order Lepidoptera; family Hesperiidae; genus Urbanus; species Urbanus proteus. Next base: position 7,325 of record DWPV01000846.1, on the reverse strand, counting down.
TTTCAATATGGTTGGATGGTTTTTAAAAGGTGCACTTAAACATTGTAATTGTAGGTGGAGGAATGTTTGAAGAACGCTCTATTAAAGCACAAGATCGTTTCGGCTGAATGCGCACGAGAGGTTGTTAATATTATTGAGGAAACTGAGGTGGACATCGAGGCCGATCCGTTGCTAGAGCGCGCTTGTGCTTTAGATTTGCTGAAATACTGCAAGGACTTGGAGCATGGTGCTGGAAGACGTAAGATCATAATTTGTAATCAATTCCAAATAGATGAAGCAACCAAGGTGTACCTTCATTCACGTCTAAGTTGAATTGTGTCATGTCTTATAAAATGTTAACAAAATTAAAGATAAGTCTATTTAAAATATCATGTTACCTTGAACTCGAAAACTACTCAAAAACTAACATAATGTTTTGAGTACATACATAGGACTACATCACATTAGTTGATTGCTATCATGAAATCCATGATAGCAATCAACTAATCTAATGTATGTAACTAATCTGATTTTTTATGTGATACCAACATTATTATTATTGACCGGGTCGTCAACATTATTGACGATCCGGATGGCGCAATGGTTAACACGCCGGACCGCTAATCCGAGGGTCCTGGGTTCGATTCCCAGCAAGGCGGAAATTTGAATGATGAGTTTAAATTTCCGTTCTTGGTCTGGGTGTGTGTCCTTGTCTTGTGTGTTGTCCATGGCACCCACGACACAGGAGAAAATCCTACTGTGGGGCTATGAGTGTGAAGCGTTATTTATTTATTTATTTTATTTATTATACTTGATTGCTTATACACATGATTACATTTTCCCCAAGTATTTAATGTGGTATAAAAATATAGTCAAGAAAGTTTTTTGTACTGCTTTTTTATGATTTGGTTCAATAGAATCAGGATTTTTGTCAAGTTATTAAACAATATACAGGTACCTTACAGGTTATTTTAGGGAATGGGATAACTGTTCGAATTTCTTTTTTCCAGGATTGAAGTGTTTAAAGATTATTCTTAACGACAGTAATAGAAAACTCGAAGCCGAATGTGAAAAACAACTTTCAAATAGACTAGAAATGTACAGATTTTTGGATGCTGTAAGTATTTGTACCCATGGCCTTGAATTAATTATGTATTAAAATAATCTCTATAAGTTACACTAACTTCCATTATTATTTAATTACAGGAACATTTGGTAAATCTAGGCGATGTGTACGAAGAAATATCATCTTCTCCATCCAAGAAATATTTCTTAGTAGTAGGTATTTCTATCATAGGGTTAATCTTTATATTTGGGTTATACTGTGGCAGGATGACAAAAAGGGCTATGTATATAAAAAGAAAATAAACATTTTTTTATGTTCTCATTATTGTGTATGTATTAAGATTAAAATTTTTTAAACAATGATCTTGTATTATTCTTTCCATTCTGATATCTCGTCAAAGTCCATATCTTCAAATTCATTGATAGCAGCTTCTTTTTTAACAACACTCTGTTTAACTTCTTTTTTGATTTCCACTTTCCCGTCTGTCTTCAAAATCTTCTGGCTTTCTTCAAAGAACTGATTAGGGTGATTAATGCCGGGCCCAAGATCAGTATTGTGCACAGCATCAAAATACTTACTACATGAAACTTGGAAATGTCCCTTTTTAGCTGTATCAACTATATCATTGACAGCTGAAATAAAATTATAATGTTAAAAAATAAGATTTTTACAACTAATAAACTAGGAAAACTAGGTTTCACCATGTTTAAAAAGTGAATAGGAATACATATTTACACATAACTGTAATCCCGTGACGGGGGGCCCCGTGTGTTTGGAGCATGCCCTAATACTTTTTCCAAAGATTACAGTAGCTTAAGTTACGCCTACGACCTTGTGCTATCTTCAAGTGAAAGTCTCAATAAATTTGGTACAGCTGTTTAGATTACATCATTCAAACCGACAGAAAAAAGAAATTTAATTGCATTTTTGTTATAGGTATTATGTATACTTTCATATACATAGAGTACAAAGTTGTTAATTTGAAATCATAAACAGACACTTAAATTTTATATATTTGTACAGATAAACAAAACAAAAAATAATACCTTGAGGATCAAGTCCGTATCCTTTTAATTTATTCTTCAAATTGCTTGGATCACAATGTCTGTAAGGGCAGCCATGGCAGTCTCCGGGGCCAACATTACCGTTTATTATCCTCAAACAATTGAACGGAGAATAATCCTTCTTGCTGCCTTCCTTACCATAATTGTACCTGATATTGTATGCATATGCTTTCTCAAATTTATCAGCCTCCATTATCTTAGTAAATTCTTCCCTCCAAAATTTCAACGAGTCTTCTAAAGTGACACCAATACCCTTCAGGAATAGGCCATATTGGAGCCTACCACCATGTTTTAAGTGATGGGCACATCTCAGTGTCTCATGAAGCTGCCTCATGCATAATGGGAATGATTTAACAGACAGAGAATCAATGCTTTCAATAGGAACAACAATCTTGGTATCGCTGTAGTCTTTCCCCAAGTATGTTAAGTGCAACCCTTTCAATAAACCAACTAATCTCTCATCCTGTTCTATCTCTTCCAAATGATGGCGAGCAATAGCCAATGTTTGCTTTAAATGGGTTCTGAATTGTGTTGAAAGCACTGATATGAAATCCTTATCTGGTACGTAAGCATAGCCATCTTTGATGAAGACTTTCCGTGTCCGCACTAAGTCCAGAACTTCATAGAACTTGACCTTATAAAATTTGAATTTTTCTACACCTTCATAAGGTGTCGATTCTCTTAAGAAAGACATAAGTTCATTACACTCTGCGTCAGATATACTTGTGTAGCAAAGATTATTTATTTTGAAAAATGCATCAATAGCATCACTCTCCATAGTTATAAATCTCATCCTGAACAGCTCCAATTCTCTTGCGATAAACCAACGACGCTTCTCCTCAGTTCTGCAATGAGCTAGCCTGAGAATGAAATGTGCAATATGATCTTTTTCACGTGCCTGTAAGTCTGCTTTTTGTGTTCCATAACAAGTATTTTCACATAACTTCGCGTAATATTTAAGACCTTGGGCCCTTAACTCACGTAAGACGAACTCTTTCCATTCTTCTGAATACAGTCGCAAACCTTTCAAAGTAGTCGCGGTTTCCAAAATCCTGAGTAATTTGAGTCGATCTAAAGTCACATTTTCAAATTCTATCAGACTTATATCCTTAACTGGTGGCACTTTATACATTTGTAGATCATGTGGATAACTTTCTAACAAACTTACATTCTCAGTAATTTTGGTAGACTTGCGTTTTATTTTGAAATCCATGTCTTCAAAGCAACCACTGTTCGTACATAAATTTGCAACTATTTAAAAAGTATTAATCCGAATATAGTATACAGGTCTGGACCAACAATCTATCATAAAGTCAATCTATAAAAATATCAATTTATATTACAAAATATCAAATATTACAATCACGTACTACAGACAGAACTATAGAAACTTCAATAATGTTGCAGTTTTCGCGCTCTTTTTTGACATTATTTGACTTTGACATTATTTTGCATATACTTGGATTCAAGTATTTTATAGCCATAGCCAATCTAAATAGATCATATTCTCTTTTCTGTGAAATAAACACATAATAAATCTAAAATAATATAACAATAGTATATCCTTTGAACGGGCTCCTGTAGGACACTATTGATATATTATTTTACAGGAACAATATTCGTTTCCGATAAAAGTAGCCTAAACTACCACTACTGTACATTTATTCGACATAATAGTAGCCCATTTCTTATTTCAAACATCTATTCATTTATTCAACTTTACAAACTTTCGCCTTCATAACATTAATAAAAGTAGGATAAGATTGAAAATTCGGAGGTTTTTGTTTACTTGTAAATTAAAAATGTATTTTGTATTAATGTATGTATTTATTTTTATGAATTTTATTTGAAGTACTACGGGGATATTTTTATTCCCCGTGCTACTACCGTCACGTGTGGTTATAGCACGTGTTACTAACGGTAGTAAGAATAGTAGTAGCACGAGGAACTGAAAAACTATCGAAAAACCAACAAGGAAAATAAAGAAGCATGACACGACACGCGCTCCTCACACTTCGCTACTCTGTCAATCTGTCAAATTATGTCAAATGACATGATAGAATTGAATTGATAGCTAAGTACTCCGTGTCAGTATGAGCATTTAAAATTCGGCAAAATCGAATATTTCCTTCCGTTTTGAATTAATTCGCTTAAAGAGAGCAAGTTAATATGTTTATTAAGTTTTGCGTTGGTTGACTGCGCGTCCTCGGAGGTGACTGAGGAATTCCTGAGTAACTTATGGATAACATGGTTTCAACTAAAATGCAATCGTCACTAGATGATTTAGTTCAGTACGTGCAGCTCTTTAAGCCTGTGCCGACTATTTTGCAAGGGACAGTCCTTCCGTTTCTCATCATATATCCTGTGGTGTTCTACTTTTGGATTGCGGTGTATGGGTTCGAGGAAGACTTCGAAGCTGGCTTCGTGATTGTGGCTGCGGTTGCTACCATTCAAATTTTGATATGCCTGTGTTGCTACTGGAGCGTGCACATCCAGTGCTTCTTGTCTTGCTCTGCCGTAAGTAATATTTACCATTTGTTAAAATACTGATAACAAATTAAAATTTTTGAAGGTTTCATTTCATAGCCATTTAATGTCGTGGATTTTATATTTACAACCTAAAAACAAATGAATGTTAATAAGTGATTTCCACTTTATTTCAGGTGAAAGATCCAATACGAGCTGAAATTGCAAAAGTAGTTCCAACATCTAACAATGGGTTTTCAGAAATTGTTAAGCTTCATCACACCAAGGTAAGTATCCTATGAGGAAATTTACTTTAAGTAATGCATAGTTTCGATTGCAATGGTGTATTTATGTCAATGATGACAATTTCTCGTGTAAGGCTTCACTTAATCCAACTTAATGTTATGTATTTCTAGTATAAATACTCTATTTAAAGTTTTTCATACAATTGATAATATTGTGTACTTGTCATTAAGTTTTTTTTTATATGATGGAAGTAGCAAACGTGCATGCAATCCACCTATTGGTAAGTGACCACTGCCGCCCATGGACATCTGTAATCAACCCCCGATCACAGCCCTACCTGCAGTCGACCACAGATGCGTTGTTACCCCTAAGGCCTAAGTTGGAACGCCTTGGATAAGTATGTCTCCTTAACCACACTCTTCAAACCAGAACACAGCAGCGTTATGCTGCTGTTATAAGGCAGAAATAGGTGTGTCGGTGGTGCCGTCGAAGTCGAACTACATAAAATTCTACCCTTTAGATTATTAGGATAGCCTATATTACTTCAGCCTATATTACTTATTGAGACGAATCCAACGACACCTAACGTGTTAAAAGCTGTTAAGCCGTTGAGGCTGTAGAGAAATGCATAATTATACATATATTTATATACACATACATACAAACGCTTGAATTAATAACCCCCGTTCTGACGCAATCGGGTAATTTTATAAATGTGACGAAAGTACCTGTCTCTTGATTTGTCTCTGTTATCCATTGTCTTATGTATAAAGTAACTGATTGCATGCAGTCAACTTTGTCTCACCTTAAAATGTGAAATGAGTTTTTTTGTCATGAATTTCATTCAGTCGTAAATTCATAAGCGTCGTTTGTAAGGCTTTTATAAACAATCAACCGTTTGTTAATACACGAGGTATAGTCGGCGACGATCGTCGTCGCCGGTAGCCATCAGCGACAGGCGGCGGCTGCCAGCGACGGGGACTGCCGCTAACGAGAGCCCGCGACAGTCTGCGACGTTTGGTGATCGTCGTCAAAATCAAAATCAAAACTATTTTATTCAAAGTAAATTCTTTACAAGAATTCTTTTTTAACGTCAATAATATTATTTTTTCACTACCACCACTTCGGAAGTTTAGTTATGGAGAAGAAGTGGCGCAAGAAACTCCATAACACAACATATTAAGAGTATATTCCTTAAAATACTATATTTACCATTATATAGCACAATTCAAAATGAAATTGTTACTAAGTTGGAATGTCACGAATAGGTATGCCCTACGACACCCTTTGAACTGGAACACAGCACTGCTGAAAACTGACCTCATAAATTTCTACCTAGAAATAGGTGTGACGGTGGTGCCGCTGGATTTGTACCAAAAAGATTTCTACCACCTTTAAACTTAATATGTGGTTTTATATTCCAGACCCAGTTACGAAGCAGATAGGAACAACTTCAGCTCAGAGACGTGTGGCACGGACATGATCTACATCCCAGATGACTTCCCAAGACCTTTTGGTAAGCTTTTTAGATCTGTAGCTAACCGTATGTATTCGGTACTGAGTGATAAAAGATTTAAATTTGCTATAGTTAAAACAATATGTATGCGATAAAGCATATTATAATGTAAATATCTAAATGAAAAATGTTCATGGTGTGATGTAACTCTAGCTCTACTATATATAACTTAATTATAAGTACCATTTGTAATCTTACTACTATTATAAAGCTGAAAGTTTGTGAGGATGGATGTGGATGGATGTTTGTTACTCAAAACATAAGAATGGCTGAATGGATCTAGATGTAATTCAGTGCAGACATAGACAGCAGTCTGGAATAACATATAGGCTACTTTTTATCCCTGGAAAATGTGCAGTTCCCGTGGGATACATTTATTTACTTTTATCGCCGTGTCAATCTCGCGACATGTTTATTGATTTACTTTACAAACGCTGGTGAAACTATTGGGATCATCTAGTGTTACATAATTGTACAACTATTTTTTTAAAGATGAAATTATGCACACGTATGGAGTTTCTTGCGCCGCCTCTTCTCCATAACGAATAAACCTTCTGAGGTGTTGGTAGAGTTTTGACGTTCAAAAAATGTTCAATATAATATTAATATTATATTGAATAAATGAGATTTGAATTAACGGGTACGCTATAAAGTACTGAATAACGAAATGTTACTCACAAATGCTTTTCATATGCATGTAGTTTGAGTATGTATGAGATTATCTATACAAATAAATAAAATTGAAGTGTCTGTTTGTTATTTCAAAATAAGATTTTTTTTCTCCATGCATATGAAAGTATACACTATACCTATAACGAAAATGCAATTTAAAAAAAAAATGTCTATCTGTCTGTTTGGCTGAGCTAATCTTCTAAACGGCTGGACCGATTTTCAAATGTTATGCCTCAGGCATGAACTGGAAAAAAGAGGTGTTTCTGATTGAGTTGAGTTGAAGCAATTGAGTATTTTGTTTTTATAATATTACTCA
>DWPV01000845.1:0-24295 GCA_018251915.1 Urbanus proteus proteus | reverse complement strand
AGCCTGTCATTATTCATAATGCCCGGGCATTATGAAAAATGCCCGCATTTATCACTTGGTCCATAACATATATATAAGATGGTATTCAGTATAATGTGTTATTTTATAAACAGACTTCCCAGAGGAAGAGAGGAGGTTATCTATCCGTAGTGTTTTATTTTCACATCTGGCACTGAAAATCAATAGGTACAGGTCAATGATAAAGAAGATCGATTTCAGTGTGTAAGAAAGCAGGTAGGCAGAAAATATAGCTACAAAATTCAGCCTATTTGGCTAATAAAGCACATTACATCCTATTTAATTACAACTAGAAGAAAACCGTTTATTTAAAGAGCAAGGTAGTTATAGGTATTTAGTATTTACGTAACAATGACTAACATTCGTTACAGTAGGTTATGTGCTTCACCTTGAAACTTTTACCATTACTTATGATAATTGCCACAAGGCTACAGACAGTTGAATTAACGATCCTGATAAAAGGAGTGTGGTACCACTTGGCTTAGCTCCAAGAGTTACATTTATTCTTCACATACATTATTTTTTATGACATTGAATTTAGTGACGGATGTATAAAGAAAGGCGGCGCCCATATACTTCTAAGTAACAATGTAGTAATTAGTGTATGGAACAAGTATAACCTGTTTCCTAATCCTATTAAAAAGGTCAGTTAGGTTAGTTAAATACTAAGTTAGATCGTATAATGTAAATCAGTGTATCAATATGTAGGCAAAATATCTACCACCATTTATCTAGGGCTGCTGCTACATAAAATGTCGAGGTCGGCAATATATAGTTTTAAAACTTGGCTATTTGGATGCAATAGAGATTAAACAACATAAAAAATATGTTCATTATTACTTTAATGTATGTCCATAAAAATATATCCTCCCCCTCTTCAGTCAACTCCTAGCATCCGGCGACCAGCTACAGTGATCTTGTCTGTAGGCTTTGTGTAACGTCTTTTCAGGGATATTAATGATATATACTTTAATATAATTAAATAAGAACGTACATATACGTGACATAAGAAAACAACAGTGGGGTTGCGTAACTGCGGTTGCGTCGTGAAACTCGTGAAGGAACGTCGTGAATCCAATAAATCATTACGACCGACCACAATTACGACCTTTGTCACGTGGTGCAAGGCATAGGCTTTGCGGATTTATTGTATGTTGCATTACATTACATGTTACATAATAACTTAGGTACCTATATCTGGTCCATAAACTGGAAGGAATTCGCCTCGTCTAGGGTGTTTATGGTTAATAAAAAAAACACCTCGTAATAAAATGTTAATACCATCCTTTACAAACTTGTAGAAAAATCCAAAATTGATACTCATTTCAATTCAATCAATTTCAATGTTCAATTTATAAGCGATTATCGAACATAAATGGATTTATGTAATTTACTTCGCGCAGTAAGTAATGTAACGAATTCAAAGACAGACATTTTATTGTTAATTATATATTAACTTCATAAAACCAACTCCAGTTACCTTAAGAAAAATACCGTTTATTATTAATCATAATAGGTATCGCTGTAGCTTATAACTTGAGCGTAAGACGTAACGTGGAGCATGGAGTACGTTATAGAATGGAGATTGCCTGAAAGTGGGGCACTCATTATGTTTTACACAAAAGCTCTTGCTTGTTTACACTAATGCTAGCACTCAGCGCGCCTCCGAATAATACACGATGAAGATTGAATAGGTGTTTGGTAAGGAGCTACTCGGGAAGTATATATTTAGTTGAGTGTTATATTGTTTCATCGATTTTATTAGAGTTTGAAGGATAAGGGGCTGAACTTTGTGACAATAATGATACACAAACAACAGTGCCGCCGAACCACAAAGAGCTCTTCTACCATGAATTCAATCTAGGCTGCTGTTTTAAATAATCATTTAACGATATCCTTTATCTGGAACCTACATAACCTACGGAGTAAGTAGCGTATGGTCATAAAAATAGCATAACATTTTAAAACGTGTTACTGATATAAAAATCAATAGTTCCATTATATTTTTACAATCTGCCAATTACACGTGCCACTGAGTGCGTTGTGAAATATTGCTGAAGCTGTAAATAAAATCATAACTACGGGTACGTAGCCCTTAAAATATTAGTACGAAGTTATGAAAGATTGAATGTTATTGTTTTCTTTACTTTATTTTCAACTGTATCGACTTTTCGATATTTCTTTTAGTAAATGGGAAGGTGTGAAAATTGAAGATTAGTTTGCCTTTGTTGATTTTTTAAAATACTGGTCAGCAGTCAGTTAAATGTGCGAAAACATTGGTAGTATTGGTACACAGGTACTTGTTATACGATAACAATTAATATTCGGACACGCTGAGCATAAGTAAACTGTGTACCCATGTATAAAGGTATAAATTTACAAGCCATTCCAAAAAACATATATCAGCATTTGGCACATAATTATTTCCTGTAATGACCCCCAAAAAAAGTAATTTGCATGTACACGATTAATCTCATCCCGAGATTTTTCTCGCCCACTCTAACGGGCACTGACCTGAAAAAGCTCGCTGAAAAGGTAGTGCCTTACTGAATAGCCCTCGGAATGTGGAGAGTGTGGGTATTATATTAGTCTTTTCAGGTCGACGCAGGTTACCTTTACTTATGAAAAACTCTTGTGGAATTAAAAGTTAATTCATATATATGTATGAACCTAATTCGCACAGGGTGTGAAGTGGTCATTGCAATCCACAAATATCTATACATACAAATAAATACAATTGAAGAGTCTGTGATTTCGAAATAACAACTTATTACTCAATGTATATGAAAGTTTACGCGATGCCTATAACAAAAACGCAATTAAAATTTTTGGTCTGTCTGTTTGACGAGAAAATTACTCTAAACGGCAACAACTATGTATTTGTACTTTTCAGCAACATGTTTAATACTTTAATTTTAGTATTACTAATATTACCAAGACGAATCTTACCCGATCTCTGGAGTCAATATGAACCTTGCCAGTGTCCAGAAGCTGTCTGAGCCGTTCGCAGTCGCCTCTCAGCGCCGCCAGGTGGAATTGCACATCAGTGCGGGACTCCTTCTGCAAGGAAAGAAATTGACATTTTAGTAACAAGATACGGTTAGATGAGAGCAATAATATTCGCATTATATTGTGACTTCAAAGTTTTTCTTATCAATCACCAGGCATCGAGAAGGGCTAAAAGTTCAGAATTAATTTTTCATCACGTAATGTTTATCCCCTCGTTTGGGTGTGGTTTAACTTGTCTTTTAGCGAAATAAAATACAGTATGTTTTCTGTCTAAAACAAAAAATGTAGCTTTTTTTCAACCATTCCACCAGATTGTCCACAATGATTCATGATACATAAGACAAGGTCAGTGTTTGTTTTTCTTCGACTTCTCCGAACAATGTGGTATCTCATTAATGTAGTTTTTGTACAAATACCAAGCATGCTTATTTTGGATCAACAACAATCTAAATGTGAATATGTCATCTTAACGATAAGGTCAAGGTTGATATGAATGAATTCAAATGTTGGATGGCATTATTTCAATTTTTACAATACATGGATGTGGATGCGAGATTTTAGCTTTTTTTTAGATTTTAGCCCTAAGTTTATGTGAACACTAATCACAGATTATAAGTAAACTTAAAATACAACATGCAACGAGTCCCAGCGTCGATAAGACACCCAAAAGCTACCCATAACATCATAGAGGCAAGCCTCGTCATATATGTAAGCCTATGTGCCAAATTTATTACTATTGCATTGATCCAGCCTCGGCTTCGCAAGGATATTGTAAGCTCAAAAAGACGGTGGATCCGTTTCCTGCCTAAAATGTTCCATGTTTCTACCTTTTTTTACAAAGACTTGTGGTAAATTTTATAGAAATAGCAAAAACGTAATTTTAAATTAAAATCGGCTGGTTCGTCCAAGTAAATACCTAAATATTATAGACACAAATCAATTTCATAATAATAGTAAAGACAAGACATAATATAGTTTAAGTAACAAGGCAAAAGAAGACAAAACAAGAAATATCATTAAACAAATAAAGACGTTTATCACAAAGATGCACTTCCCAAAGATGCATGATGCATTCACAAAGATTGCTTCAGAATATTGTATTGAACAAATAAATTGCGTTTCAGTCTAAAAATAGACCGCAGTTATCATCAGCGCGAAACAGAATGAATGAGTGATACCAGATCAGACTGAAGCAAAAAATATGTGTCTAATCATGATAACTGCCCATGTATGACGCTTAACTCTTTTACTGATATTTAATTACGAAAATAATTCGTTGAGTTTACTTTTAACGTAAATAATGTGAGATAAGAATCTGTTTAAATTAAAAGTTTTTATAATAACTTTAATGACGGTATCTGTTTAAAACGCTTATCTTTCCAGCAATAAATTTTAGATGCCAACCAAATTTTGGGCTAAATTTATGACATTATTGTATTAACGTAGACATTAAATTTACTAGATATAATAATCAATTAAGTAGAAGTAGGTATACAAATATACTTGTTAATACATATTACTATAGAAAACCTTGAATTGCTTATTGAATTGCCAAATTTAAATGTCTGACAAAGATCCTCATTGACTATCTATCAACTCTATCTACCAAGAGAGCTAATGACGCTAACAAGCCTTATTAGTTCTTTTTTAAGCATCATTTTGACAATAACATACTAATTTTACTTTGACGTGTACTGTTTTGAGCCGGTTATTTTTTTAATATCTCAAGTTACGGCGACAAAAAGCTGTTTTGATTGTTTCCTGCTACAAAAAGTTGGATATCGCGTGACAAAGTTAATCGTCCGCCTATGATAATGGGCGACGCATTCAAAACAAACACGCAACTATTTAATTGGGTAATGAGTAAGTTTCATGGAAAAGATTTGACTCTTATTTGATATTTGAAGTACATTTTCTTAACAACCTTGAGGATTTTATTATAGAATTTTCTGGAAAAGTAGAATGGGACAGGATGATGTGAAGGAATTCTGATAAGGATATTTGACCTTCAAACAAGTGAAGTAACTGATGGGATATAGATTTAAGGGATAAAACATGGTTTTTATATAACATGGATTTATAGCCCATAGTCAGTGAATTCATTAGCAGTGGACAGACTGAAAGTATCCATATGAGAAAGAATGAGCTGCTTTTAGATGTTGCCGTCATCGAATAATTCCAGTTTTTCGTAAAAGCAATAAAAGGTACAATGGGGACATACAGGTACCGAGCGGAATCTAATTTCAAGAAAAGGTCAAATTTATTAAGGTTTTCCTTTTAATTCTTACGTTTCATAATAGTGATTCAGAGTTCCAGGGATTTTCGAAAACAGGACAATATGAGGAAAATTATCTGTTTTTTTAGAAAGTGTATGCTTACATGAATGTCGCCTATGGATATGGATACATAACCAACCTCAAATAGAATTGAAGTCCATTGTCGGGTTGGTCACTATCCTGCAATGAATGAATTGGAATGCTTATGTCGTCTTTTCCATCCATCAAATGATAACATATCAATCGACAGTTTTAACACTGAAACAAGTTTGGCCGCCAGAGCTTTAGGGAGATGGGTCACGAAGGGATCTTCTATCTTTAAATTTGTATGTCCTTAAAAGATACCCGTTGTTATATGTTACCCTATGTTATTGGGGTCTATCACTGGCCCCGTGTAGTTGATTCCTGATCGGGATAAGTTTCGATCACGGCGCAACCCGATCCGCTCATTCCGCTAGAGCGCGCGCCGTTCCGCGTCGCATAAATATTCGATTTCTTACCACGGTTTCCGTTTACGGTTTGTATGCTGCGAACATATCATAAAATAAGGTACTGTTAGAATGTACTTATTGTGGTGTACGCGTAATTGTTAACGTATCACATTCTCATAATGGACGGTTTAAGAAATAGGCGTACTTTATTTCACGAACCGTCTTCAAACATTTAATTAATAATCTATGGTAAAACATGATAAAATTTAAGATAAAGTCGTATTTTTGTTTAAATAATTCTCAGTTTTTATATATATTACCATAAGACCCTAATTGCCATTTCTAAACAAATTCATTTGAAGTGTCTGTTTAAAAAAAATCATAACATAAAACAATTAAGTGTGACTGTTCTATCTGAGAAATAATACCGGTACAATAATAATGATTCTTATATTACTAACGGAAATACTTGTAGCAGGTGTAACGAATACAAATGGAACATGACAGCGAATTACATAGCACTATATCTACAATGGCACAATCGTTTCATTACAAGACAATCAACGTCACGACATCATTAGCCTGGTCTATTAGACAAATGGCTGGTTTGAACGAGTGGCCGCGACGTAATCTCTGGATCTTGGAAATGATGTGGCATACTAGTAACATGATTAGTGAACTAATGTTACCCACGGTTTCGCCTCTTTTTACATGTCTAGCGAATGTGGTAGAAAATGAGAATTGTTGCTAAAGTCTTTTAATATTTTACACTGCTTTCTTTTCTTCCTATAGGAAGTTTCTTAATAATGAAATCTAGAATATTAGTAGCGGGTCTATCTGTGTAGACCATTATTACTATGTTCACGAATAAGCGCTCCAGCTAGGTACCTACCAAGTTACGATATTGGAAGAGAAGGTAATAAAATTCTGTCTATAAATTTTTAAATGACTAAATTTCAATTTCAATTTCTGTTCTAACAAATTTGAAAAAAATCCGTACTTATATTGCATAAAAATATTTATGAGGGTGAAAATTAATAAAGGTAAGACGGGGACGTTTTCTTAAAAGGGAGGCTTGCTTGGGGCGTACGAGGGTTGTTTGAATGGGCTGACGCTTATTGAAAACGAATCACATAATTTAAAAAATAAAATAATGTGTCGTGAATAATTTATAAATATGTAGCATTATATAAGGACAATTCTCGTGGCGACTCTATCACTGGTCGGCTGAAATAGGATCCGGGTTCGATCCCAGTAGTAGTACAGTAATTATTTATCTATATGAATATTTTTCTAGAATAAATTTAGATTTATATTATACTTTCCATAAAATATCTTCCTGATAAACTTTAGATCTTTTTAATCTGACGTTGCAGCACCTAACGCTATCAGAAATAGTGCAGCAGAGCAGTGTTTACGTTGATGCTGGTCCACAGAGCCCATCAACCCAATTAGAAGCTACGTCTGTTTAATTTTGTTTACTTTGATCTGTCAAGTTTCATTTCAAACATCAAGCTAAATGCTCCATATTAAGTGTTTTCAATTTGGGTGTTATTTTTAAGTAGGGTATGTTTATTTATTTTTGGAAGTGCATTTCTCGTGTCCATGTTGCCTGGATTTTTATGTTTTACCCTGAAACTCAACGTAGATAATTACTTACGGCACTAACAGTATCATGTACTTATCCTTTTCAAAATTCTCCCTCCCTGCGGTATTAAATTATGAAAATGGGCTAAGCTGTAAGCAAGTGAAGTTTTTGCCCGCGGCTTCGTCCGCGTTAATGTGTGCACGTACATTTACATTTATAACGAATAGTTAGGTTTGCATGCCTCATGTATACTGCAAATGCAATTCATTCCTATTAAAGCTATTTTTCTATCCCTCAGGAGTAGTATATTTTTTTCGGGATGAGAGGTACTCTATGTCCTTTTCTGGACCCCTAGCAATGGGTATGCAACATTTCATAACGATCGGTTAAGTAGTTAAAGCGTTAATGCGTTACAAACAAATAAACGGTCATTCGCACTTATAATAATAAGGATTTTATTATTTGTAATTTACATACCTTATTACTACATTTATATCCTTACAAGGCATTTCGCTAACCACATCAGAGTCGGTTAAGCGTTCTTCTGGGTTTCAACATGGGTCATTCACTCGCATTTCGTAAGGTTGACTGACAAACACTTCATTAGCCGATGGCAAGCGACTTCCGTCGACACCTTCACTATATTGCATTAGATCCTAGGGTTGCTACATTTTGAAAAAAGAATTGAATTTTGCGAAATAAGATACAATGAAGAAACGAAACTTTTTACTTACAAGACCGATATAGAGGACATCTGAGTTTGATGTCCAGCCTGGTATGCCTTAATGATTTAGATTTCGGTTATAAGTAGAAGGATTATAATGTGGGATTGAGAGAGAATAAAAAAATTAATGAGAAGAATCAAATGTGAAAATTGTTTTAAAGTTTTTGCTATAGATTTTTTTTCTTTTTGAGAATGAAACTAGATTATTAAGTAACTTGGCGTGTTACGTCATTCTATGACTTAAACCAATGTAATTGTGATGTCAAATTTTGTTTGCCAACCATAATTCAAACAATATAGCTCAATCTACAATTTAATTTCGCTCACCTCTCGCCGAAGCTCAAAGACTTGATATAATCTTCAACAATGACATATAATTAAACTAAAAATTGAAGTGAGAGGTATCTTTTGTACTACCACTGGACTGGAGTATGTACTATGTTGATAGGTACTTAGAAGTTTTGCAATGCTTGATTGATGTATTGCTCAGGTGATCTAGTCTACAACCTTTTACAATTTACAAGAGGCATTTTAACTTACTACTTCGGAAGTGCCTGTCTTTAAGATAAGCCTATTGGAAATTAAATATTTTAGACACTACGAACTACCAACCCTACTGAAATTTCCCAAATTTTCATCAGCGTTTCCGTGTTTCATTGACAAAGTTAATCGCTGTTGCTTTCATTATAAAACAGTTAAATCCTTTTAAATTGTTAAAAGATTGTTTATTAATGCTCAAGAAAGTGATTAGTTACTACGCGCCTGTGTAGTGCTAACAACTTGACTAAAATCTCTGTCAAGGTGTTACGGAATTAAAATAACAAAAGTATATTCAAAAAAGTGTTCACGTTTTATGATTTCATAAACAACTAAGTTTTTGTCAACTTTTGCATTTAGTAAGATTAAGATACGGACACAGAAATGGGACAAAAATAAACTGCGTAATTTTCTACAAAACAACAAGAAAAATATACAGATTTAATGTAAAACATAAAACACAACAATACATTGCGTTTAGTAACAAGGCGGCTTCACTAAGTTATATACTTTGACAAAGAGCCTCACACAAAAGTGTAACAGTTAAAAAGTTCAAGTGAAAAAGTTAAGCGGGCGTTACGGTCGGAGATACAAACATTGCGGTTGCGTGCCAAAGATTATTGTAAACACGTAGACGATCCACAGGTGAGGTCGTTAAAATAGTTTATTGGCTACTAGTATTTACCCGCAGCTTCGGTCGCGCTCATGTACATTTACACATAGAGGCCGTAGGTATAAAAGTAGGTATAAAAGTTAATTTTCTAACCCTCGGGAGTAGTATCACTTTTCGGGATGAAAGGTACTCTATGTCCTTTTCCAGACCCCCGGCGATTTGTGTGCAAAATTTCATAACGATCGGTTGAGTAGTTGAAGCTTGAAGCAGAGCCGGATTAACCCTGTAAGAGGCCCTAGGCAGGTCGATACTCTGGGCCCTTTGCCTTTTTTAATCGACTTCAAAAAAGGAGGAGGTTCTTAATTCAGCCATATTTTTTATCGATGTGTGTGTGTGTGTGTGGATGACTCGATTTCTCCTTAATGGACGGCATGGACTGATTTGGATAATTATTTTTTTGTTTGAAATTTGCGCTTTTTTTTCGTGTTTGGGCCCCTTTTGGACGTGGGCCCCTAGGCAATTGCCTACTTTGCCTTATGGTTAATCCGGCTATGGCTTGAAGGCGTTACAAACAAACAAACGGACATTCGCATTTATAATAATTAGGATAGGATTGGAAACATAAAAATACATATCTAATTTATAACGGTGGAAGAACCCTTTGTGATTCGAGTCTATCGATTGCTGTGAATAATAATTAATAGCGTGTAAGCGCTGCTATGCACTGGTTCGGAGGGCATGGTAAGGAAGATGAATTTTAGACGAGGCGTTCTTATTCAGTTCTCATGGGTAGGAACACTGGGAAGGTATTCGTATCAGAATACTACTCGGTTTAGAATATTCATGGGCGGTAATAGCTACTTCTCATCACATAGGCATGGCTATGTGATGAGCCAGCCAGCTAGCCAACATATACCATTTACTGTAATAATTAAAAATAAATCATGAATCACCAATTTATATTTTTGCACTAAAAGTGGAAGTTAAGAACCGAGTAAAAATAATTTAAGAAAAATTCAAAATTTGAGTAAATACCTAAGTACATATTGTTTAAGTTAGGACAGTATGTATAAAGGTGTATGATTAGGTGGTTATAAAGGTATTAATGGTGTAGTCGTTACTGTTCCCCGTGTACTCTACCGAGGTTACGTAACGTGAAAATAACAATAACTGACTCGCCGGCGCGCGGCGGTGACCGAGAACGTTTTTGTCGAGGTTGCGATGAGATGTAAACAACTCTCTATTTCTAAGCCGCGTGTTAGGGCACGGAAGTGGCTTGCGCTTTACTTGGTGTGACGTCACAGGATTTAGGAATACCACGCTGGTGGCATTCGTGAACATCTTAGAATTCTTTGTTTCCCAAGTTTTTTAATTCTTTAAGTAGCGAGTGCGCTATGCCCTTAACAGTAAGTGGTTATTACCCTCCATGGTCCTATGTATTCAACCCAAGTAGGATAGATACAAACACTACAAACATCTGAGATTGACAGTAGAGGTTTCATACAAGGACTAAGCAAAAGTCCTAGTAGGTTTTTCCATTAACACACTCTTCAAACAGGACAGAAGCGAAGTTTTCTTTCGTGTGGAAACTTAACTACATACCTATACGAATAAAGTTTTATACTATCTTCAGCTGTATGATATTTTTCCAACTATACGGTAAATGACAAGGTTCGTGGTCTGTAATTTAACCCATTTCAATTTCCCTTTGAAAGAGGATTCATACAGCAATGAGACAGCAATAAGTGGATAACAATGTTATGATACTATCAAGTAGGCAAGCACTGTCCGAAATGTATTGTTTCTTCCAACACACAAAGAAAACGTTAGTTGCAGAAACAATAAGGTCGTGGGCGGGGCCGATCATCATACTGACGTGTAGATAAGAATTTTATGAGCTTTCTAATGCACACATAATAGCCGTTCCGTGATACCGTAATTCCGCGAGCGAGGCATAAAAAATACATTAACTCCGATTTCTTCCTATTTGTCTTTTGCACGGTCATCAACACCTTTAGATACGCACGATACATCCAAAAATTGCTTTGTTTATGCTCGTGTGTCTTTTATTTTCATGTACATGAATGTCAGGTACCATAAAAACTAACGTCACATTCATAACATGTACAAAAAGTAAATTGGCTTAGGAGTATTTGGTGTAAGAGAAATAATTGTAGCATAAAATAAATGTTTGGCTTCATAGATTTACGAAACGATTTAAAAGCATATTGTCGTTTTTGTTTAGATGTTTTATTCATGATTGCTACCAGACATCAGACTAGTAAAGTAGTGACGCAAATACAGTTGATAAATTGTTAAATTGTTAATGATTGACATGCAAGTGACTACTGGTATGAAACAATTGTTGTACAACTCATTCATTTCTCACTCATTACTTCTATTTTTATTTTACATAACGCCTTTATAAAGACTTTTATAGCCCGCAGAAGAAAATAATTAACTAGTTAATACACTTTTAAATTTAATAACTGTATGCAATTTAATAACTTATATCACTACTATTTCAATTTAATTGAGATATCCAAAAATACGTACCTATAAAAGATATTTATGTTACTACGATTTGCCGTGTTTTTTTCCTTTTCAATACCTTCCTAATTTATCTTAAACTTGACTTTTTATTATACACATACATACACTTCTTCAATGTAACCAACTAAGGCAACCTTATTGAATTTGTGTGAAATATTGAGCTTGCACATGCCATTAGTGAGTGGCCCTACAAAAACAAAACTGGACGTCATCTGGGAAGCAGATTCCACGGAAGGGTCGAATGATTAATGACCTAGCACCACAAAAAGTGACAACTTTTTTAACGTAAAATCATAAAACGATTTCTTGCGTAATGTGGTCATAAAAACATAATTATGATTTCCTCTAATATAATAAACACGTTGATGGCTCTTAAATTAAACGAATAGAACTTGAAAAAAAAAACTTCATTTTACGTTTCGTTCTAATTTTGAATTTAAATAAAAACACAATTAAGGATGGGAAAATAACAAATAACATTTCCGTGGTGTTTTAAAAATATATGCTCATCGTGAATGAACACAAATTGACTCCTATTATATTCCATCTAAAGTTAAACATGACGTTGACGTCGTCAAATCACCATGACTGATGGCAGCTGAAAATAACTTCAAATGGAACTTTCTCCAGTGTGGTGGCCGTTCATTATGTTTTTATCGTCATTTGTCACTGTTTTCTATTGTGACAGACTTACTTTTTGAAAGAGTACGCTGTTTCATACGAAAGGAAACAGCTTAGAAAAAGCTGGCTCATGTGGAGTTTATCTCGCAAATAAATGTCACGTGTCATGTGTACTCGTATGTGTGTTTCCAAACAAACATTATTTTCATAACATTTAATTAAATTGTGTCTGTCCTTCCACAGAGATGATAGGGAGTTATGAAATTGTCTGATCGGATTTTAACTTCCACGCAAAATAAACAGTAGGTAATACCTACAAGTGTACCTATATCTAGTAAATATATAAAAAGGTATCGTATACCCTAAATTACGTGAGATGCTAGCGAATCTCATTCATAATAAAATATTTCATTTATTATTATTTCTATGGATACATCTCGCGACATCATCACTTTCTAGAGTTTCTAGACATTACATCTCATATTATAAACATATTTTCACGTGAAGACCTGATGTCATCGGAGAAAGTTCACATATGACATTCTTAAGGATACCAGTAGCTCGGGTTGATAGTAAAACATAGTGTATTTTTTTTAATTTCCGTCGTTTACTTAATTTGAGAAAGGGTAAAAAAAAATTAGTAAGTACCTACTAAAACATTTATTTAATACAGAAAATCACATTGCATTTGAAATTAAGCAAAAGGTAGGTGCCATAGGAAAGGTAGGTAAAAATTAGTTTAAAAAAAACTCTAACCCGCTGATTTTCTTACCACGATGAACTATTATAGTTTCAATTTAGTATAGGTTAAATTAGGTAAAGAAATATTATTCATTGAAGTTTTGAGAAAAAGAAAAAGAAGAGAGCGAACATTTTGGTATTTTATAATGAACTACATGTTAATATTTAAAATTAACTCTAAATATTTTATCATCTATTTTATTGCTCTACATTTTTGTTGCATACGATGCTTACAAAAGTCATCTTTAATGAGGGCAAGATGATGGAATGCTGTTTACAGATTTTATTGCATGCAACCGTGATAAATATTGCCTACAGCGAGCGATAACCGTGGAATTTTCTGGTTAATTGTTACACATGATGAAAAATTGAGGTTAAGCGTATAGCGGAGATAGAATCTCGTAAATTATTTAGGAATGTCTAAGCAATTAGAGGAATAGTAGTCTTAGAATTAATAATTTTTCATACAACTCTAACAACTCACTGAGATATTTTGTAACAAGGAATTGAATTCGAGAGGGTATATTAATGAGGAATTTAAAATACGAAATGTGTGTTTATGAAAACAACAAATTGTGGGTGAACTTGAAGTCGTAAGACGTATTTATTGAGTGTTGGAAATGGTTCCAGGATCGATCCCCGGCTAGGATGGCAACTGAATGAATTTAGATTTTTGTTTCGGGTTTGAGCGTTAGTCAAGTTTTGTATCGGTACACACGATACAAGGATTTTTGTTATGAGTCTACGAGTGTAAGTGTCATTTTAAAAATTGACAGGTGCATTGTATGTAGTAACTCGTGCGACAACAGTATGACCTGTCTCTTAAGAGTCCATAAATCAGCTAGCGAAGATCCCAATTGAATAAATCACGTTTGAGGTCATTACGTGTGCATCAGTATTCAATGAGAGCATTGCGGAGGTCGCTGAGTCAAGGGAAAGCGGTGCGGTCTGGTCATGTGTCTATGGAGAATTCGTACTCTGAATATCCTTATTGTTCGTTGGTAAATATGGTCTGATATAACAGTGTGCTAATGTCTTAGTTTTTTACGTACATTATAAGGTAAGTCATAGATTCACGAGGCATTTTCACTTATTTCGCCATGTTAAAGGTCATAATGTTCTATTTAATAAAAAACTAAAGCTTATGTAAATCGAAATGTCGATATAAATGTTAAAAGATTTGTTTTTGGTTAATTTATTTATTAACTCTCTTATTTATTGACTTGGAATCTAGGCTTATATTTTAGTCTCTTTATCTATCTGTTTCTTAAATAATTAGAAACAAAGATACAACTTGACTTCTTCGTGATACGCATAATACAGTAACTACAAGTAATAAAATGGTTTCTGGCTTTACATAAATGTAGATATATTACATACATAACAAATCAAGATGTTGGAAGTATGTCGACGGACGAATGACAAATGACGATTGTGCACAACGTCGTGATGAGGCAATCATCGTTATTACTTTATTATACGAGGAAATCTATTGTCGTTTTATTTTTTTAAGTGGAAGTAGCCAACGAGTATATAATGTTCTAAGGCAATCTAAGGGAAACTAGTCTTCGGCAAAGTATAAAGGATACCAAATAGGTTTGGAGTAACTGGCGTTTCCTGCCACAGGCTGCAGGCCAGTGACATACGCTCTATATACATAAGTAAGTATTTAATCACTTTGCCGGCAAAGCGTTAATACCCTTGAGCATCGTCTCATGTGTGTCATCTGAGCAATAAGTTAGGAGAACTATTAAGTAGAAATAATTACACTACTGAGAAAAGAACATACATTTATATTGAATAATTTCAGGTCTACCTACTTGCCGTAGCATAATGTAATGTTGCATAGAAATAAGCATTGTAGTAGCGTGATGGATTAAGTCTGCTACAGGCACGTTGTAGAATAGACTTACAAAACTATGGAACAAAAAAGGGTTGAAACCAATTGATTTTGTAATATAATTCCTAGTGCTACTTCTCATCAAAATCTTTATAGCCATCCATAAAGCGGCTGTAGCTTAATGATGTCATTAACTTGAAGAAAATCTTTAAAGAATCATCTCTGAATACTTTCATACTCGTATATTTATATAAAAAAAACATAAGTAACGTGAGTTTAGTAGTGTCAGTTTTATATTAATGATGTTAAGCCGACTTTTTATGATGTAGTTTCAACATAACTTTATTTTATCTTTGCATTTTGTATTTCAAAGCAAATTCATGTTCGTACGTTATAGGTGAAGGTTGCACACGGCCGCAATACGTATATGCTTAGTTAATTAAGAATACTGCCGGTACGAGTGGGATACTGCACTGTACACGTACACGAGTGGGGTACTATACCTACTGCAGATATTTGAATGCGTCCTGTCATATTAGAGTCAAGGTGAATGGGGTGCAATGCAAACATTCAATTAAACGAACCAACGATATGACTGTGCATGTTTACGACTGTATTGCGTTGTTTTCGTTGTTGTTCAAAATAATTTGTTTTGCTTTTTCAGGGCATTTGACTTGATTTTGAGATGAGTTTAAAGAAAGTAGGAGTAGCGTTGGTTATAACTTCATACTTTCTAGATCATTTGATATTAATATATTTTTTTAGATAGGTGGACGTACGAAATACGATTATGTCGGATTGTCTAAGAAAGCATGGCGTCAATAGATATTTAGGAACTAACAATTATATTCAACAATCAAAATTTCATTTAGTTATCTTTTTTTCTTCACTCGACATAAAAAGCATCCTGTTTCAAATCTTGTTAGTATGTCAAGGGAGAAAACAAAGTGCCTAATTACGTGCTTCGTATAAGCTCCTCCACTTAGCCAGCTTAGAAGCTTACTGTACACTTTGCTGGGGCTTCACAAAGGATTTCTACGATTGGGCTTTCCCAACGCACCTGGCTTTACCCGTATTGATCGCATCAAGCGACGCTATTCCATGAGTTCCACTTGTTGTCTATAATACATCTGTTTTTCTAAGTTAGTTATGAACTTTCCCAACTATATTCTACAGCATCATCTTTAAATACTTGGGTTTCGGTTTGACAGATGTGACAGGATATGGACAAATTCCGTACCAGGCGTGAATAAGTTGACAAGTCGAAAATGATCATTTTTCTGGGCAACCATTTTTAACTTCGAGTTTTATCTGTAAATCGTTGTTTTATGTTTTTAAATACTTTTAATTCAATATTATTATCTTAGTTGCAATTTTCGGATAACATAGCATATATAATAAATTTACTGTATTTGAACAGACTTAATGTAGAATTAAAAAAAAAAAATGACTTATCAACATATTCACGCTTGGTACGGAATTATAGTCGGTAGTAACTGAAATTAATTTAGTATCTCTTTTTAACCGACTTCAAAAAGGAGGAGGTTCTCAATTCGGTTGTATTTTTTTATGGATGTTCCAAGATATCACCGTCATCTATGAGTCGATTTGGACGATTCTTTTTATAACATGTTATTATTTACATAATTATTTTCATTTTGGAACTCTAAGTCCAATCGAACATCGAACATCGATTATTCCGGCTATTAACAAGCCAAACATCATCCGCTATGATGAGAGGGCATCACAAAGCCTGCATTGTTTCCCAACCGCAGTTCAATGCTCGCAGGGCGCGCCCTTGGCTTTGTTCTCACTATGCACGGTCAGCGGAATGCAACCGTTGCATCGCAGCTGCCACTTCATGTTGCTAACTGCTAGCTATATGCAAGCAGCGAGCTTCATTAGAGGTTAAGTGGTCATTGCAGAATTAATCGATCACGCTGGTTTGCTACCCCGGATATAAAGTTCGATTCTCTCGATTGATTTTAATGAAGTAGCCAATGAAATAGATCAACTAATAGTTATATAGCTGTTATTTAAATGTTATTTAAAGCACAAAACCTTTAGGTGTAAATAAGTGAAATGGAATTTCCAGATATCTATTATTTATTTATAATCAAATTTAAATAGGTACCAAAATTCTCCCTAATCTTTTGAGACGTGTATGAACGCTACCAATTTAATAACTTTAACGCTCCACATTTCGAAGTGAAAATGTTTAACTAACCAATCCTATTGAAACTTAAATTTAAATGAATTAAATTAACGATATCCGCTTGTAAGTGGACTAATACTCGTATAATATTTGATTACGGACGTTGCGACTTCAAAGCACGAGCTCTTGGAAGCGATATTAATTTGGCAACGTATTGTGAAGAGGTAGATATTATTAGTACATTATCAATATCGATATTATAATATTATAAGACTTGAAAGACTTGAAAGATCCAAGTTTAGACTTCAATCTTAGGGGTGATTATGGGCTCTACGGACGGCAGGGATACCTTTCCAATTTCCAAGATTTGGCGTTATCGACCTTGTGCTGTGGATTCTATACAAGCTATATAAGGAATGATATGATGATATGGAATTTATTTGTATATGACACTTGTAGAGATCATCGTTAATTTAAGTGTGAAGACAATTTATTACTTTGTATAGTGAGTCATTTTTAAGCAAGCTTACAAAATCAAGTAAGTTTGTATCTACCTACTGATTGTAGGTAGATACAAACTCAATAAAGTGAATAATGGCAAAGGTATTTGAGGTAAATCCAAAAGCAATGTCCAGAGACGTAGTTATTTAAACATACACCCACTCACCTCCTTATATTCTTTATCATATATGTATGTATTATGTAAACTATGTGCGGTGCATATAATTAGTAGGTATGTTGTAAGAGTATACCTAACTTATTGCCTATACCTGTTTGTAATTTTTATCATAATTGCGAAGTATTCAAGTACACTATGATGTAAGCCAGATTTCTCAGTAGCAAGCTTATGAGAAACTGATTGTCCATACAAATATGATAATAACTGTAAAGCAAAAAATTACAAAACGAATGAATATGAATACCTATCCATTCGTGTACTTTTCTTGCGTTTGTTCATTACATTGAGTAAGAAATGCAAGAATTGGTAATTTTAAATACTTCTTGATAGTGAAGTAAAATCCAAATTGTATTTTCAGTTCTCGACGTTGTATAGGCAGGATTGAATAATTACAATGGTTTATTACGTGAAACATCGTAAATGGTGTTAATTGTTAATTAAAATTAACGAGTTAACGACATAAAACGGAGTATTCGATAAAGTAAAGATTTAGCATGTTTCTGATAAACGTTTTCATATTTCTATTAACGTAGGTACATTATTTATTTCCGTAACAAGTCACTATATAATCATCAAGTTAAGTCTGTCATCATCATCATCACCATCATCATCACCAATCAAGTCACTATATAAGTATCGACTCGTCATAATTATTACCTACTTAAAGTACTGAAAAATAGTTAATTCATAAAATATTCCATTAAGTTCCGTAACTCAACAGTTAAAGTTAAATATAGAATACACAATCTATATTTAAATCAACGTAGTGCGCCATTTAGCAAAAACGAACACCAGTCCCGGTAGTGAAGTGACTAGCGACTAGCGAGTGACGAAAGGCGTGAGAAAAACTAGTGAAAAGACATGACGTCACGTCTTTAAGAAAGGAAAGAATTGCGCCGAAACGAATGCACGACCTTGCGAGAAGTGCTCTGGCGGCACTCATGCATAATTCATGTCGGCTGTGTATGTTTGTCCCAATTGACTATTCAACTGGCAAAGTGAGATTTATGTTGTGTTTAGTTTACTGAAAATTGCCTTAACTGAGGTAGGTATAGTCAGAAAAATATTACAATGTAATACCTTAGGAATGTTTTTAATTGAATGACCAAGGTTCGTATCCCAAACACAATTTAGAGTTTAAATTAAGTAGTTAACAGTAAAGGGGATGACAAAATAAAATCTGAAACTTGGGAGCTGTTTTGCAATTTTTCTCTACCAATCCAATTGACGAATAAGGATGGCTATATTTTATTTATTCAATAAATTTTATTTTAGTCTTTAGTCAGGCACTGCACAAATGGCAACGCATTTGTCACACGGAGGCTTCAAGGAGATTGTCCTAGGTTCCTACTTGGAGTTTTACTAATTTTTAACATTCTAAATACCACAAGTTATTTATTTTAAATCTACTTTATTAATAAAGAAAACGTTTTATGTCAGAAGATATACCTAATTAGTCTAACCTAATCTAACCTACGTAATACTTAACATCCTGTTTTAAGTACGAATCATTCAGCTGCAGGGTTTCCCCAGACTATTGTTGCCGCTGTACTGCGGGGTCATTTGAATGTTTACTCATAACTATCACTGAGTATTTACGATTATGTGAAATTGACGTTATTAACGACTTTATAGTCACCTGATAATAAGTGGTCATTGCCGCCAGTGGACATTTGTATTTTCCCAAATAGGGCGTGATTCCTACGGCAGGAAACATAATTTAGAGTGGTTGGAATGTTAAAAGTGATTTCAGGTTAGACTCCTACTTGATGTCAGCTACAGGTGTGCCGCTTGTATTAAGGAATGACCTAGAATGCTCAGAGGAATGCCATATCAATTTTTTACACTGTTATGTTTCTCATTGCTGTATTGGTGCCACCAGGCTACCACATGAGTAGGTACAGAAATATATAAAAGTATAGGTACGCCCTCAGAACCATTGTAGCAAATCCTTCTTTATGTAACTTGTGATCAAAATATTTAAAGCGCAAAATCGAATTAGAAGGTCAATCTCTCTCGCATATTTTACTTTTTTAAATACAGGTTAATATAAGCAGAAACTTAAAGCTAAACCATCTCACGCTATAGAAACTGTGTAGCTTATAAAATGCTAATCGATTCAAGATTCCTCTTACTGCGACGTGCTCATTAGGATTCCTTCATAAATTACGGAATGTTAATTAGGTAAGAAAAACAGCATTTACTACATACATATGGACTTATCAACTTTCCTGTCATCATTTCTCATGGATGCCTCTTATTAGGAAACGATTACATTAGCGATGTACTAATGTAGGCATGACTCGAGATGAAGAATGTCATGAAAAGTGGCGGGTTCTGTATGTAGGTTTTGTAGGCTGTAGGTATGTTTATCACACAGTACTTGCATGCATTGTGGGAAAGAGTCCTGAGGAGTAGCAAAATATGTGGCTTGTGGCCAATCTCAGGCAGGATCTTATCTTATGTGGCGTTGATAATAGCTTGGTGGCAGTGGTCACTTACCTTCAGGTAGACTGTATACTGCATAGATAAAAAGTCGTATATATGTATATTGTTTGGTGCATGAATATTTTCTCGCTCACATACATATTTACTACGTAGATACTAGAATCGAGCGAGCGAAAAAGAGATGTTGTTATTTTTTTCTTGTGTATGTACAATTACAGTAGACATGCATTTAGGCCGTTTTAAAATTACTTCGCCATTTCCAAGACCTTGACTTCTAACTCGCGGATCATAAATTTTGCCAGTTGCCAAAAATATTTCGCAACTGCGTAATTTTCGACATAAACTGATATGCATATAGGGTTATCGCTTTGTGTATATGACAATATATAATCAAAAACAATACATGTATTTTAATGGATTTAAAGAAGAATGTATAAAGTAACATTATTTTATACCTATGTATAAAGTAATAAGTAGATCATTAGTAGTTTCGTTTTTCGTTTTTCAGAACTGTTTATTTTATTATTCATTTCCATTGTTAAACCCATACATAACGACATAGAGGCGACATATTCAGATGGTTTCACTATGTAATCAAAGAAAAAATGTTTATTCCCAAATTATTCCTATTAATTTTAGTGACAATTACCTCAACACTACGATAAACATGATTAAAATTTTTAAGAGGAATTTTTATTTTTACCGGAAGTGCCAACCCTACCAGATGATACCATGGTAGCACAATCAAAAAGATTTATTTACCTTGTTCGTTGTTATTGCGGACCCAATTACAAATCGAGCGAGGACACGCTTGTGTACGTTTCATTTATATCAGCTTAATTGAGTTATACCCAGTTATACAATATACATACATGTAGAACAAAATAAATGCCAAATTGTAGTAAATGATCCTCACGAGCGTATCGTTTTTCGGACGTTGCAAATTGTATTTTCTTGCGTAAATTTCCCCAAAGTCTTGAAACAGAGGATTAAACTTTTTTAATCTTCGATCAACAATACTAACTTGGTTGGTTGGTATTGTTGATCGAAGTTTTTAATCAAGTTGATGACATTATCAAGCGGATATATTGAATACAAGACAAAATTAATCAAATAACAAAATAGTTTACAAATATAATTTGTATCTTAAACACACAAAAGGTATTTCAAACAGCAATAAAATTATCAACAAATTGACTAGTTTGGGCATGTTGGAGTATTTCGTATTTTGAAGATATGGCGATTTAATTGCACCAGGTTCCAAATATGGCTCGGCGGACCAAATGAGTACAATATATTCGTACTAACACTTGTTTCAATACTGTTATTTGCATGATGACTGGTATATACCGAATACGTGCTTCGGACAAAGAAAGGTGGAAAATTGATGACGTCATGACTACGAATATGTTATGAAGAGTTTAAAAGTCAACATAAAGGTCCTATTTTTCATAACTACTCCTAGCTCCGAGCGCTGCTTCATATTACTACTTTATATATCTTTTACGTTGTACGGAATGAGAAAATTGTAAATATTGTTATTGGAGACTACATGATTATGAAATTACTTATAGTGTAAATTATAGTGTGAGTGCACGAGATTTTGATTAAAATTTTTAACTAGGATAAAGCTTGAAAAGTGTATGCTTCATAAAATATACTTGTATATTAAGTATGATTTGTAAAAGAAAAACATAAGCAAATATAAATGTGGTTTTCATAAGGAAATACATACAAAAGGAACGAAACATCAAAAGCACTCGTAATTTAGCTCTTACGGATGTTACACGGACAGAATCAAAGGGAAATCATAACAGACGAATTTATAGTTCATTCGCTTTATGAGGAAAATGAAATAAGATCTGGGGATAGCCAGACCCTTGATATTAACGTTATCTGTACATACTAAACAAATAAACTGAAGTGAATAATTATTATGATATCTTCCTTATTTTGATTATACCAAAAGAAATATCCAGCTGAACCAATTTTGATAATTGATTAATAATAGGTTCTTGACGGACAAGTATCATGGACTCAAATAGGAGTTAGTGTCTTCTATAAAAATATCAGTTGACATGGTTTAATTAATCAAATTAGAACATGATGGAAAGAAAGAAGTCGGTTAGCCCGTGTGGGTAGAGGAAGCACCGAAATAGTACAAAAAGTTGATGAGGAAATTGCCCAGAACTTCCTCTATTGCCAAGAATATTAACCATTATATCTGATCATCGTAACGAAACAGCTGGAGCGTACGATATGAAGTAATAAGCTGCTTTCAGTTATAATCTTCAAGGAACTCTAGCTATTTTGATGTTATTTTCTGATTTCACTAAGTAAGCCCGAAAAATTTCTAGCGATCGTAATCTTTCAACGTTAGGAAATGTAATTACATAGTTATTTTTGTGAGCAGTTTGAATGAATTTTTTGTGGTCCGAGTTAAGAATCAGTGTAACCAAACATGTTAATTTGTTTAAAACTTAATTGCCACTAATGTAATATTTTAAATGAGAAACATATTTTTGTAATTTAAAATCACATTGTGTCAAAATATAAAATTAGGTTTTACAAGAGTCAAGAAGTCTGTTTGAAAAAATCGGCGGTAATATATTATACAGCAGAATGCCGATTTTTTTTCTATTGGGTAGGTATCTATAATTTACGACGACATCACGTTGGGCAGATATGTCTTACGTGTCTTATATGTCATAAAGTATTTAACTCATTAAAATCTTAATTTATGTAAAAGGCTCCTTGAAAAAGCACGCAATTATTTTAAACATCAAGTGCTCTATAAAGCCCATTTAACAAGCTCGGAAGCTGCCGGATCAATACCGTCGTTTGATAAAAGCTCCATTTCCGACGTGTAACGGACGCTTCGTAAAGTTTTCACAAGCTTTGCAATACCCCTCGTTGGGGGAACCTCCTTTGTAACGTGACAAAGGTACTCCATTGTGGGTAAAGTTGGCTTTTAAACTTGAAGGTTGGTGGAGTTGCATTGAAGTGCGTTGCTTTGGTTGAAATTTTAATGCGTTCGGCTGTTGGCTGGGTATAATGAATCAATACCAGTACAATTCATAAAATATAAGGTAATATCAGTAAATCGAAAATTGGATTGATTTATTGTTTATGAAGGAATCTATTTAATGTAGGTAAGAATTGCTGCCCTCGTCCATGTGTACTCAATCCTAAAGAGGATTGTTATCTAACTATTAAGACACCCTGTGAATACACTTTTTTGACCAAGAATACAACAATGGTTAAATATAGGTACCTAACCTATGTATATGCTGATAGGCTTCCAGGGCGAACTATGAAAGGTTCTACCGCTATTATACCTACTTTTCTCTATAAATAAGATCGTAATCGCACTATTTTCATATTCATAAGATTAACTCAACTAGCACGCGTCAACATAATTAATGATCGGTTGACACTAAACACGTTATTTACGTAATCGGCTGCTTTGAGGTTTCTGATAATATACAGGATGTTTTTTTTAAATTGCGTGGATTGCATTGTTCGTGGATTAAATTTATGGGAAAGAAAAAATGCTAAAAGGATTTATGAAGTCGATTTTTGTTAAAACGAAATCTGCTTAGTTAGATTTACCAGAAATCTATTTCCTAGCCTGGGTCTATCCACAAATTTATTTGAAAAAAAAAACAAAATGATTGGATTTTGTTTATTGTGGGGGACGGAAAAAAGGACCTTCACAAAAAAAAATGTGTCGGCATTCAATAGGTTTTATGGTAATTATCATAACTTGCTTTTTAGTTCTTTTTAGCATTTTCGCTAATTTTTATTGTTTCGACTTCACGCAAACTTCAGCCACCTGTATAACAGCCGAGGCCTTGCGTCGGTACAGGGCCAAAGTTCCTCGGCTACTTAGCATACCAGGTTACGTCATGTTATTAAGTAAATAACTGCTATGTCAGTATGCTATTGTGGGTAAACAAGGCTATTTTAATACATTCTTGCTAGGTCTATTATAAGCACGTTTCATTTTTCAAGTCTAATGTAGTCGATATATTATTATTTATTATGTAGGAAACCATTCCG
>DWPV01000844.1:0-24299 GCA_018251915.1 Urbanus proteus proteus | reverse complement strand
CCTCACATAATCACTTTTATAGCCCGACCATTTTAAAAATGGCTTCATTTTTTTGTAAGGAATGATAGATCTACCTACTTTATTTATCTGAGTATAAAATGGATAGTTGCTGACAGAAATTCAATGCTATTTTCTTCACGATACCCGGTAGCAAGAGATCCCCTCTTACCTGTCCAGGAGGTCTGATGGGGATCCTCTCGTGGCCCGGCCCGAGGGAAGGGGGAGGGATAGGCCGCCTATTGAGGTAGTTGTTCCCATCCGTGTTTGTGCCTGGAATTAAAAAAGATTGTGTTATTACCACTGAAAAGTATTTTAATGTTACTTGCTGTATCCACTGGAGGCTGCCTTTCTCTAGCTATGTCATATTTTATATCGTATAGTTACCATAAATTAATCAGTTCATGACTGTACCATACTGGTGCGTAGAGTGTTTGCAACTCTAATCCAAATAAATTTATGTAGAATCATATCTCATTTAAGTGTCAGAATATCAACACTAAGTGTCAACATATCAACCCAAGTGTCAGCTTATATAAATCAAAGTATCAACCTATCTAACAAGTGTCAACTAATCGATCACATAGTGTCAACATATCCACACATCTACCTCTAAGTGTCGGCTTATCAGCGAACGGGTTCCTGTACTCGGGGGGTAGTGGCGGCGTGAAGAACGCCCGGCCGGGGGGCGCGTACGACGGCACCGCCCCCACGCCGGCCAGGAGCGCCGCGCCGTGGTGTTGGGGTGGCCTGGGGACAATACGTAACACCTTTTAATATAAACGTCCAAAAATAGTTATATTTTCAACTAGCCGATCCCAGCGCTTTCACCTGCGTTTAAAAAGTAAAAAGAATACATATTTAAACATAAATGTCATCCCGCTCTCCCGCGACTGCGCGCGCATGCGCATGGAGCGCGCGCAAATAGATTTTTCAAAAATTAAAGTAGCCTATGTTACGCCTTTGACCTTCAGCTATCTTCCAGTGAAAGTCCCGTCAAAATCCGTCCAGCATAGGTGTATAGGTAAGTATAATATTTTATTATTTTAATTTAAATATTAATAGTCCGGGAGAGTATTACGAGTTGATACTCGTAATACTCTCCCTCGAGAGATTCTCAGGCCAGTAGCTAGGTACCCCTGATTATGCACAAAAAATGGGACGGTAACCCATTATCATCAAGAAGGTTTACATAAGAAATTTTTAGACTTGTAACAATGTAGCCAGGTTTAATAACAAGACGTCAATCATTCTTCATACAAGTATTTCTATTGAATATTGTTTACAAGCTAACCACAAGTACAATGTACAATTCAGACGCATTCGATTAGACGAATGAAACCACTTATTAAATCAACAGAACGTCACAATAACTTATCAAGTACTCATTTATATTACTAAAGTAATAGTCGTAAGATTTGAAGTGTGCTTAAGTGCTTTAAGGCAGCCGTTCTCAAAGTGTGCTCCGCAAAGCCTTCACGGGCTCCGCGTGAATACTCTCATTATATTATTTTTCTTTTATTATAGTATACGCTTACATTGTAACGTGATTACCCATTACAAAAAGAATGCACGTAACTTTTTCGTTTTTGGGGTTCCGTCAAACAAATCGTTCAAATCGTCAAAAAAGGTTCCGCCACGAAAAAGGTTTGAGAACCACTGCTTTAGGGAGACTAATAAATGGGTATTATTAGACCGACTAAAGGTCTT
This sequence comes from Urbanus proteus proteus, assembly GCA_018251915.1. Classification (NCBI taxonomy): domain Eukaryota; kingdom Metazoa; phylum Arthropoda; class Insecta; order Lepidoptera; family Hesperiidae; genus Urbanus; species Urbanus proteus. The sequence goes on along the minus strand of DWPV01000844.1, from coordinate 22,592 downwards.
AAGTCTTAGTGTTCGACTCCAAAAGCAAACTGCTATTCCTACACAATTGTTTTGATGTTAACAAGTCGGCCTTTTCTTTATCCTTTTATTGAAAGTCAAGAACTGTTTTCTCTTTTCCTTGTTGCTACTAGAAAAGGTGTTACCTTCCCTAATATATTCAGAAGATTCCAGATTTAAAATATTGTAGAAAGTAAGGGTGAAAATATTATTATCTATAGATATAACTGTCTTTATGATATTATTATGTCCTTAACATGTTAAATTCCAAAAATAATGATAGACTAGAACTTTTTATTTCATAAGTTTCACGTAGTCGGGTTTTCGGTTTTAAATTTATTTTATCTGTTATAAATACAACTCTATTAGAAAGATACAATTCAATTACAACTCACAACCCTATAACTTTCAAATGTTAATACAAATGTATGTAAAACAATTCCTAGCTAAGTCAACGAAGCGTCTATTTTTACCCACATACCTAAGTTATCATGCTCATCAATACCTAGGTTTTAGCAAACAACTGACTCATTTGTTTATTCAATCCAGTGTCTCAGCTTAGTGTTTATTTATAGGCATAAATTTACATACTAGGACAGTGGTGGAATACGAAAACGTTTAATTTCAATAAATGGATTCTTGCAATTGCGATTTATACCTACCCTACATGTGGGTAATACGTTGAGTGAATTTTCAAAATTGTTGTACTTAAGGTGTACACGCGGATTTTCCTGCATACGATTTTATCTAGATTTAACAAGGTAAGCTTTACTACCTTAAGTTGATCTCTACATGTTCCGAATTCTAAGTACATAAATTTGTACCAAATAAAACAGAAAAGCAACAGTTGGTGAAGTTGTTTATGGTGAAGACTTTATTAGACTTGGTCTATCTATACTCCTAAATATGTCCTATTGTAAGTAATTAAAAATTGATCTACCATTACAATAAATTTATTCGCAATGCGGAATATTTAATTATTTCTGTATTTTTGGATAACTTCAAGATTAGACCGAGATTGTCTATAGTGGTAATAAATATTCTTGGTTTTGACACATGAAAAATTTAGTTTAGGCGAGTCTCTAATAAAAATATAATTCTAAAAATTGTCATTGTTCCCAAACACCAGGCATAAATAGACGAACAGACCGGCCTCGCTATATCAATGTTTATACGCAAATTTCTTTCGAGAATTAGCTCACGAGCCGTTGACCTGACGTCCAGCGTAACGTGACCTCTCCCCCGATGTTACGATAAACAGAACACTGATCTTAGTCCCGATCAACACAGAATATGGAAATGACAGGAATTGGCAAATCGCCCACCGGCATTCTATTCATGCCTTTATTTCCCGACGCAAACCGCATTCTAATGAAACGTATGGTAAAAATTTAACTGGAAATATTGGTATTGCGAATTTATCAGAAAATTCGAGCGAATGGACCCGAGACTTCCCTGTATCGAGTATTGAAATGGTTTAGCGGAAATAAGCGAAAGACTGCCAAAAAAATAGCGATATAAAGTTCGTTGAAAAACTATGAAACTGGTCTGTGAGATTTGTGTTTCTGAGTTGTAGTTCGAAGGGTGTGGTACCAATGGTATTAATTATGCGTTCCGACTATGTCCTTAGGGGTAGCATTTGTCAACTTCAAGTAGAATTCTCGATTTATTTGACTTCAATCACGTTGTACGTGGAATGCTGTGGCCAAGTAACTCCAGATGATTCGATAATCGTAATTACGCTTTTCTATATCATAATATAATTATGATCATGATTCATAAATATGTGCTTATTAAATTATTATATATTGGAATGCGTTACAAAATTATGTTATATTATTACAACTTTAGATATAGGTATAGATATTGATATTTTCACCACGTTTGAACAAATTTAAAAATAAGAAAATATTTACAGAAAATAGTTGTAATAACAGTATAAAAAATAAAAATGTTTTTGTAAAGGCGTGAAAAGTAAAAAGTCTGTGACTATTCAACACTAGATGGCGGTGAGCCAACTCCGCAACGCTAATGTTAATTTAAAAAAAACATTGTTTATTAAATTTTTACAGCGGAATAGCAGTCAAGTTTATATTATTATTTTGAAGCCAAACATTTTAGATATTTGTCTTCTTTTTTTTCATTTCACATAGAAAAATAATTATTTTAGTTAGTTATTCAGTTTTGTTATCATTAATATTTTCTAAACATTATGTATGCGTAATTTTCTTCGCTGTTCTTAAAAACAAGTGTAAGTAAATCCTATTATGTAGGTACTTGCTACATGTCTACTGGATATGTAGTTTAATTTGCAAAGCGAAATGAACCTCGCAAGCTCATATTCACAATAAAGTGTTAATTTCAAAAATTTATTAACAATATAAAAACTTTAGTACGAAGCACTCCCGAGAGATCCGTTTAAAAAGCTGAAACAAAACCGAGTGTAGTTTACAACAATAGCGTTCCAGATTTATTGCAGTCTCACACCGCACTAGTGAATTTTATTCAGAATATAAAAGCTTTTGTAAATAAAACCAGATAGAAGCATTACCTACTCGAATTTTAACTCATGTCACTGTTTTTGCTACTCGACGCTAGATGGCGCTACCAGTCTTTAATAGACACATTAATATTTTTGTCTCGGTAAATATTTGAAAGTAATTTGTTTAAACGTAACACATATTAAAAAATAATATCCTAACGATACTTAATTATAAAAAAAAATGATATGTGTGTTATTATACTCCAGTACGATTGAACAATAGTAGTATTATTAAGTTTTATAAACGAGTGATTGACAACATTTATTCACGAAACGAGAACTTTAAATACACAGCTCGTTCAACGAAAACTGAAACTGAGTCGGTTGTAGTTTGAAACAATAGCGCTTCAGATTAATGGCCGTCGCTAAACCGACACCCAAGCAAATACTTCCCGGGGAATATCTTGGGCTTATACAATATAACTACACTACACTTTTTAATATTATTATTTTAAAATATAGAAGTAGAAAACAACCATGCAGTGTTTGATGGTAATTGGCCACTGCAGCCCATGGACACTTCGCATCAACTCCATATAAGAGCTAAGACTGGTACACTACTTTTTTTTCGCTAAAAGACCTTGCTAATGTAACCATCTCTCTACTATAATTATTATAATTAACAAAAGACCGTAATTATTTAACTAAAAAAAACAGTATTTATTTAAATGAAAAAAAAAACAGTATTTATTTAAGTGAAAAAAAACAGTATTTATTTAACTTAAAAAGTAACAAGCACTTTAACTTAATAAATTGAGTTAAATTAAAAAGGGCATGGGCTTGAAGCTTATCTTCCGATAAAGGTACTTGAAATATCGACTGATAAGAAAACTCGTTACGTTTTTGGCAATGTTTCTGCCGTGTGTATGACATGGTTCCAAATATCTGATTATTGGCTTCAACAGCATGTATGTATGTACTTTCTAACAGTATGTATGTATGTACTTTCTAACAGTATGCATAAATAAATCAATAAATAACGCTTCACACTCATAGCCCCACAGTAGGATTTTCTCCTGTGTCGTGGGTGCCATGGACAACACACAAGACAAGGACACACACCCAGACCAAGAACGGAAATTTAAACTCATTCAAATTTCCGCCTCGCTGGGAATCGAACCCAGGACCCTCGGATTAGCGGTCCGGCGTGTTAACCATTGCGCCATCCGGGTCGTCAAATGTATGTATGTATGTTTTTCTCTCTGTGGGGGATTTACCATGTTTCTAACATCTATTATCACTACAGCAAGAGACAGTAGGTAAAAGAGTATTATTTGACAGTCATTCGTGGTCAGGACAAGAGTTATGGTAAGGTAAATATGGAAAATAAATGTTGCGATATATAAAAATGCCGTAAAATATCGGGTTTCACACAGAAAAGGGAATGTCTCTTTCTTTCATGGGATTTCAGTTCACATTTGAACCCCCTCTTATTTTATTTCAAAATGTTAGTTATAACGACCACGGTAAATACGTACTCTGTAAAAATGTAAATTGTCTGCCCATATATTTATTAGAGATATAATTTTGTCACACGATAGACAAAAAATCAGCGAGAGTTATTAATATAGTCCCGTTTTTACCCTGTGAGTACGGAACCCTTCACACACACACACACATACACACACCCTCTTAACACAATCACAAAACTCACATCTAGCATTCCAAAAAACAATCACACAAATTCCTTCCAACACCGATATTTTATTAATTGATATAAACTTCCTAAAATTGTGTGCTGACAAAACAATCAGCAAAACTAATCACAAAGCAATAAATAACGATTGGCAGATTTATTTACAATTTTGACATTACCCTCTTGTCACTTGTCCGTCCCGGGATTAATATCCGGGATTTAAATGTTTTGACAGCAACGAATTAATATTTCAATCATGCTTAGCAAACAAACCAGCTATTATGTTTGTTTTAACGGTCTGCTTAGACTTAGGTATATGGTTCTTGGAAATGTTTCATACATTCGTGATAACTTTAAAGGTAGAACTTTATGTAGTTCGACTCCGGAGGCACCACCAACACCTATTTCTGCCTTATAACAGCAGTGTAGCACTGCTGTGTTCTGGTCTGAAGGGTGTGGTACGGGAGATACTTATCCGAGGCGTTCCAGTTCAGCTCAGGGGTAGCAACGCATCTGTGATCAACCTTAGATAGGACCTTGATCTTATCTGGGGTTGATTACAGATGTCCACTACCGTGGCTACTTACCATCAGGTGGACTGCATGCTAGTTTGCTACTTCGATAAAAAAAAGTGAAGAAGCGAAGTTCACTTCTGGAATCTTCTAAATTTCTCAAGAATTCCAAAGCCTCATTAGACGTTAACGTAATTCCCAGTTGCTACAGTTCTCACAGTTTCAGAACACGGACCGCATTGTCGTGACCGCATCGCTTTGCATAATCGCCGCTTATTTGTGTAAATGTTGCGTCTGGATTAACTACGACTGAGCAATGGTTGGCTTAAGTTCGAGGTTCGAATCCCGAGATACCTTTGACTTTTGTAGAAGTAAATCACCTTAACGTATAGAACATTAGATGATTTCTACGACACTAAGTTCTTGTAAATATCTCTGATATGTAGAAAGCATTGATATCATATCGTAGGTGTATTTTTTCCATGTTATGTAGTTTTATTCTAAAGAAAAAATATTTTACCACACCTATTTCTGCCTTATAACGGCAGTGTTAAGCACTGCTGTGTTCTGGCTTGAAGGGTGTGGACGGAGAGACAGACTTATCCGAGGCGTTCCATCTCAGTCCTCAGGGGTAGCAACGCATCTGTGGTCAACCCCAGGTATGACCGTGATCATATCTGGGGATAATTATAAATGTCCATGGGCGGGAGTGGCCACATACCATCAGGTGGACTGCAAGCTCGTTTGCTACTCAAATTTAAGTCCTAAGGCAATGTATGCGTTTCAGTTTTGTTTCAAAAATACTAATGAAAAATTCTATTAATTGACCCTCTACTCGTTCTGAGAAAAGACTAAGGGATTTATGTATAAGAAATTATTACTTCATCTAAAATATATAAAAAATCTGTATGTCCATTTTAAGCCCGTTTTTGCGTTACCATAAATTCGACCAAAATTAATTTAATAACTTCGAGTCTCCGTTGCTCAAACTGAAACTAATCAAATAATGTAAACAAACAGCCAAGTTCAGAAGTCGAGCCACTCCTTGCTTGTCCTAACTTTATTCAAATGACGGTGCATGGTCATTTGGTTAAGTTTGTGGTTTAAACAGAAACTTAATAGGTACGTTATGGTTAAATATATGCTTACTATCACTACATTATATAAAGCAGTGGTTCTCAAACATTTTTTGGTGGTGGAGCACTTTTGAAAAGCGGTTTTAACGGAGCCCCAAAATAAACGGAAAATTTACGTGCATTCTTTTGGTCATGGGTAATCATGTTACAATGTAAGTGTATACTGTAATAAAAGAAAAATAATCGAATGAGAGTATTCTCGCGGGACCCCTGTTAAGGCTTTGCGGTGCCCCAGGGCTTCGCGGAGCACACTTTGAGAATGGCTGGTATAAACAAAGTCATTTTCCACTGTCTGTCCCTATGTATGCTTAGATCTTTAATTATGCAACTGATTTTAATGCGTTTTTTATAGATAGTGATTCAAGAGAATTATAACATCAATTATACAGTAGAGAAGCGTGTGAAGCCACGGGAAAAAGCTAGTCTATCATAAACCTCCTCTGAAAAAGGATTCAGCCGGTTCGTGTCTTATATTTTTTCCCAAGCAGCAGTTAGTACTACTAAGTAATTGTAACTAATTAATAATTAATAATAAATAAATTAATAATAACTCTACCCTAACCTACCTTGAAGCCATAATTTATACGTGTTTTGAAATAATATTACTAATCTAATTCATAGTCCGACAACATTGGCATCAGCCACACTCGCTTCTGCAATAATTGCAAAGATGTTAAAGTCGACCACTTACTCTGGACTCCGGGATTAGATTCCATTTAATTTTTAATGGATCATTATTAAAAGAGGTAAAGTTACCCAATAATTAGCATGGTCAGCCAGATATTACAACTGACGTCACATACCTAGATCTAACTCGACAGTATATTTAAGTATTTAACTCTCAATTGTATATATATACAAATAAAGGTTATTTATTCCGTCTTGAATTTAAGGCAGCCTTCAGATTGACAGGATTGATTGATGGATAGAATTCGCCGGATAAATGGTCTCCGAGATTTCTTTTACTGTACACACCCTTCCAGCGAATATTGGAATATTCCAAACTCAATATTTTCCCTTCAACTTTGACATCTCAAAGGGTGAGTATATATCTGGTGTTATCTAGATTTTGGCTTTGTAGCGCTGATATGAATTTTATATAGGTCTTGTAGAGTATGATATATGAAAAAGAGATGAGGATCGGCGTTTGTTTTAATATTATGTATCAAGAAGAGAAAAAGAAATACGTTAACTAAAATAAATTTTTAATTCCTTTTGTTATTTTTTATATATATGTAATCCATAATATAATATTCTTTTTGAATCGTTTTTTTTATCTAAATGTACCTACTCACTAACATTGTCTAAGGTGAGTAAATTTTGATGAAACTTTTACGCACACTTAATGACATTTTACAATACAATATTAACCGATGTATGGTTTTAGAAGAGTGTGGGAAGTGCTTGCAGATTAATACTTAAGGCATTCCAACTTAGTCCTCAGATGAACTAAATACTCATTTCCTTTCACTTGTTTTTTTTAATAAAAAATATACAATAAACTATTAAAACATTAGGCTCTAACTAAATATTATAAGTAATAAATATAATGTATAATGCGTTTGAGTATATGATACTCAATAATAATTATTATATAATGTATAATGAGTATATGATACTCGCATGAGTTCACAGAACTCACAATATTTTAGAGCTGTCCATAAATAAATTCAGCCGTCAAGTGTAGACCGAATTAGAATGAACTTGTAAATAAGTCGGAAGTCGTTTTTGCTAATTACAGACGTTAATTACGCTTCATGTCTCAGTGTGACTGCGAAGTAAAATGTAAGGAAGCGAAAATAACTTTGGTTTCTGCCAAGAGAGAGTTTTGTTCGTGTTACGGGTTCTGTATGAGAGTTTAAATGTTTTTAACAAGGAAACCCCACTGCGTGAATATGTCACAAGTGTCCCGACGAGACTTAGAAATTAAAGACAACTTTACATGACTGAAATGATTTTAAGCAGTCAGATTTTTCTTCTTATATTTCATAGGAAATCTTTTGTTGGTCGTTTATTAAACATTGCAATATTATGGTCCCACAATTATTATCCTCCATTTGGGCACAGGTTCTCAAAATAAAAGGGGTTTAGGGAATAAACCACCGAGGCAAGTGCGAATTGGTGATTCCTGCGAGAACTTCTTTTTTATGAAGTCATAGATTACTTCGCATGATTTTCTGCGTTATTAAGGAAGTGACATTTCTGGTACGCTTATATGAATAACTTGAAAATCTATGGCGTGTAAGAATAAGACGTTTTAAGAAGAGACTTTTCGAGAGTTTCAATCGTTAAGCTCTCAAAGCTTTTTGTTAATAAATTATAAATAAAACCGACCCCTAAAGTTAAGCGATTCATTAGACGCCCTGAGCAACTCTTAAGTTTTTAACCGAAAATCAATTAAGATTTCGCGAGGATCTCCGCTTTTCTAATTCCGTGGCATAAATTAAATCATTACCGTAAATACGGTTTAAGGGCTCCTTAAACTTTAACGTCGTTTACGTAAAAGTTTGATCCGCTTCAAGCCTTTTAATTCAGGGTTGGTGATACAAAAAAAAATGACTTTTTGAAAAATCACTCTCCATATAAGAGAAAATTATTTTGAAAGTTCAAAGAATATATACTTAAGGTATTTATAGAAAAATGTGTTCATCACTACATAGTTTTGAGTCCTTTTCCACTGTCTGTGTCTATGTATGCTTAGATCTTTAAAACTACGCAACGGATTTTGATGCGTATTTTAATAGATAGTTATTCAAGAAGGTTTACATAATTTAATGCGTACGAAGCCGCGGGTATAAGCTAGTACGGTTAAGTATTTGATGAAGAAGCAAGTCCATCATGTACCTAAAGTAGGTAATGTGGTAAATGAAATGAAAAATCATAGAATGCAGTCACTATACTTGTTTGTCATACAGAGAGATCCGGGTTTGACACCCACCGAGACAATACTAAAAGACGAAATTTAGATTTCTGTTCTGGGTCTGGGTGTTTGTGTATTCGTCTTTGTATTGTATCCATTACAATCATAACGTAGGGCTATTTGTTTAAGGAGTTATTATTATAATTTGGTATACTTGTATTTTAGTATAATATTTTTTAAACAGCGACACCCCTGCCTAATTCCGTAAAAACGCGTAAACCCGACACGCTATTAGCAAAGATAATGGTAGCTGACTAGGGGATTTAAACCCGGGACCGCTTTTAATGTTTGTTTTCGAATCACTGAATATAATACCGTTGTTTTATCAAGCTTCAGGGCTCGGTGTCTACCACACCGATGGCCAGTAACGACTTATATTCATTTGTGTCTATCGATTTTTGGGCCTGACAATAATTCGTTTAGTTAATTATTTTACACAGTACAGATCTTTATTCAAAAGTTGAGGAAAATAACAATATTTATCAATTTCATAGTTTTGATAATGTAAAATTCATTACTTTATACATATACGGCTAAATTAACTGTACACCATCATTACGAGTTTGAAAAAAATAATTTCGAACTTAAAATCAAAATCAAAAATATTTTATTCAAAGTAGATTCTTTACAAGAATTCTTTTTGAACGTCAAAATAAACAGTTCTAAGTTAAATGATTGTGTTATGTTTCAGTTTAAAGTAGGTATATCGCGTAATATAAAACGTAAAATAAATCTATATTATTTAAATAAACCATTTGCATCATTGTAGTCAATAAGTAACAAAAAAATACAATAAATAACGACATTCACTTCGGCTGAATAAATTACCTTTGCCACTGTATAACAAAAGAAGAAAACAAAAAGCTTACCTCGGCTTATGATACGTCGGGTTGCTGTTAGTCTTGAGTATGTCGGCGTTCGGGACGGACGTCGGCAGCGCGTGCTCTCGCTCCAATTCGCTCTCATAGCTCTCTAGTGGAACGTGCTTGCCGGGCAATGGGTCCGCTGTGGACAAAAATTAGATAAATTAATAAAGATATATAATAATAGGATGTCTATTTAATAATTTCCGTTTATTTGTTTCTTTGTTTGTGGTACGATATGGAAAAAAACTATAACGCTGGATTAGAACCGCTCAGAATAAGACGAGTATAAATCAAAGTCTAAAACACTAGGCCAGGGCAATTAGTAGACTTCATACACCATGTTTTTGGAGTATTTGTGACAACTCTCAGGCCGAAATGGAAGATTTTATTCGATGACACGATGACATAAAAGTCACTGTTGTCATAAATGACAATTCGCGCAATTTTATGCAACTTTTAAATATTTAGAAGACTAGAATTATAAGAGGCCCATGTCCAGTAAAGGGTTCTCGATTGATAAATAATAGCTACTCCTGTAGCTGAGGGTCCCGTCTCTCTCCACTATTGGAGAGTAATTAAGTTTCTTCCATGCTGCTCTAAAAATGATATAGTTGGATTTAATATTTTGAACGACAACATAAATAAAGCTGCAATATTTAGATATAACTAGTAAATTTCGTTTTTAATATGTAGTGTTACAAAACGGAACATCTAACCACATAAGGCTGTATCTCCCAACAATCTACAATATGTGTACATAAAGGCATAAATATAAGCTCTTGCCTCGCATATTGTTCCTCCTATATTGGATATCCTATGAAGCCTTGGGTTAGCTAAATTGTTATACATTTTGGCTATCTACTGTTCTAACTAGAATCTAGAATATGAAAGTTAAAGTTGTATGGAAAGTTAGAAATACACTTGGTTTTGTATGCAGTGGCACTACTGTCACGTCTATATCTGGTTTGGAAAAGTAGTTTATTTTTAGCGGTAGAGTATGGGATGTTTTGGTTAGACAGTAGATATTATTACATGAGTCGATCTAACTTAATCCTCAGGTAATAAAAGATAATAAAATAAAATAAAATATTCCTAAATAATCGTTTTAGGTAGATTCTTGTTTTATTTAGAAATGGTGACAAGTTGGTGCCAAAAAAGAAATACATACATCCGAATACAGTACCTCCTTTTCGAAGTCAGTAAAAATAAGAAACATAAATGTTGTTGTATCTAAAATAACAGAATTATACAAATATCTTTTTACAGGTCATGTTACACATTTACAATCAACAACCATCATCAATCAATCAACAACAACTAGAACAAGCCCTTTTTAGAACCTAACCTAACCTCTCCTACTTATTTACAAAAGCAAACTACATCTCAAATTATAATTGCAACACAAAAACAAACTCGAATAATTCTCAGTACCCAGTAATAACTCAGTCGTAATATAAACAGACAATATACAATTATGTGTAGATATGAGCAGAGAGGAAGGGGTATCACGTTCAACTATTTGCGCTTCTCACGAGTTATCAAATTCGGAGTTCTGTGGAAGATATCGTGTTTAAGGCACATGTTTTATAGCGGACGTGGAGCGATATAAACTATAGCTTGGTATTACTGAACGACTAATAGGTATACATAGGTTATACATATATAGGCTTCAGACTGAATGTAATATTAATTCAAAATTGGGATTTAATTACCAATAATTTGAAAAGGTGATAACAAACTGAAATATATAACCATATTTTAGCTTTGTTCCGTGTCTATAAATGGCAGTCTTATGAGATTTTGAGCCGGTCGTTTAGTGCTGTTATTAACAATTATTTTACTTTTTGTCAAAGCCGTAGAAATTTACTTTTTCGCGCTTTGAATAACATTAAGTAAGTAATTAAGTATAGTTAATCTTGTCTTAAGGGATAGGTACGTATAGTTAGTCTAGTTAGTATAGATAGTTCACGTATAGTTAATCTTGTCCTAGTAGGACTTTTAAACCTTAAAAACACACATTTTACAGTGTTTATAGTATATAAACTTTTTATTTATATCACTAATCAACAATAAGGCAACATCGTGAAGCTTATAATAATATGTGGTTTAGTAAAAAGACATACTCACAAATGCGGTCCATTTACAGTAATTATAATCATTTATCATCAACTTTGCGGTCACTAGTTAATCGCTGTTTAACAACTATAGAACGCGAACCTAAAATAGCCTCTATTGTTCTTTAAACGAGCGGTCAATAGTACAATGTTGCCGACCCAGATTTCCGATGATACTGACTGCATGATATTGTATATGATAATTGTATCAAGATGTTCCGAAGCTTCCTTTACGACATGTTCAACATTTATGAATCATTCGAGAACTAGTTTTGGTTCCTATAAAATTTCATACTGGTCTATTAAATGTGATAAAGATGATGCGTTGTTTGCCGCAACCCTTTTTATTTCCCACTGCTGGGCATGGGTTTCCCACAACTGAGAGGGGCTTGGAGCGTACTCCACCACGCTGCTCCAATGCGTGTTGGTGGAGGTGTGTACGTTGTTTACTTAACATCAAACCACCACACATTACTCTCCCACCGTTGGGCGTGGATCTCCTTTCAGAATGAGAAGAATTTGGGTCATAGGCCACCATGCTTTAAGTTTATATTGGTAGACTTCACACACGTTCGAGACGTCTATTACAGTACTCTCAAGCGTGTACGTTTTCCTTCGCCGTAAAGCTAGCGACAATTAATTGTACCCACATAGCTTCAAAAAATCAAAGGATTTGTCCTGGGAATTCAACTCCCGACCTAGCTTCAAACCACAATTCTATCAAAAATCACTGTTTGTTTATTAAAATTTTTTATATGATCGAAGTAGCATGCAGTCCACCTGATAGTAAGTGACCACTGCCGCCCATGGACATCTGTAATCAACCACAGATAAGATCAAGAACCTACCTGAGGTTGACAGATGCGTTGCTTTCCCTGAGGACTGAGCTGGAACGCCTCGGATATCTCCCTAACCACACCCTTCAGACCAGAACAGTGCGTAACACTGCTGTAAAGGCAGAAATAGGTGTGGCGGTGGTGCCGCAGGACTCGAACCGCATAGAATTCTACCACCTTCAAACCGCTCTGTAGATATTGACCCAGTGAAACAGCTGCAAAACACCACATCCTTAAACCACCTCCACATCCTCAAACCCACCTCGACACTAAGATGTCCCGTGGTGGAGTTGTACTGCAGCCCGAGCAGCAGCTCCGGGGCGGACCGCGCGCTGCAGCACGACGAGGCGGAGTCGGACCGCGCCAGGCTGCACGCCTCCCCGCCGCCGGTGCCCGGCGTCATCACCGTCGTGATGGATGAAGGACTCGCCAGCACGCCGGTCACGGAGTTGTTTAACTCCAGTTTTGGCAGCTAGAAACATCATTTAAGTACGTGGTAAAGGCGAAGTCGCAAAATAAGTACAAGGAAAATGGACGATTGGAAGAATACTACTATTGTGGTCTAAGTATGGATGGATACATAATACGGCCCACCCTTTACCGAGTTATAAGACAAGCCCTGAATGAAGATGTCATGACGGGGTTCTGCAGTGAATGAGTTTAAAAATCTTTTTGTAGTTAAAATTTTAAAACTCTGTATTATACTTTTTCTATCATACTTAAAAAACCGCACGATTCGAAAAAAAAACGATATCCAGTTAGTTTATTAGCAATAACTATTTCAATATACTAAGTGGTCAAGTTAAAGTAGTAAAGGAGGTAGGGGTTACGTAGAAAAGACCAGAATAAAGTTGTAATATTATCTCTGCCTATCTTTTTGCTTGTTAAGCTGGTCACAAGAAACCAATTTAGTGGGGACACGTTTTGGTCAGGTTAACCATCGCTATCCAAAATAAAAGAGGGAAAAGAGAGGTAGAAAAGAGGGAACGAACCTGTAGCGTGGGTTGATGGTGTTGTCGCGGCGTGAGTTGCAGCCACAGGTTGTTCTCCAGCTCGAAGTTGAGCGCGGCGAAGCTGACGGAGGCCTCGCCCAGCAGCCGCTGGCGACGCATGCGCTCGCACCCGTATATGCGTATGCGGAGGCCGAGACCGTGGACATCCTCTGTTGATACAAGGTTAGGTATTGTAATTAGTTTTTGCAACTACCGTTTCAAGCTTATGTAAAGAACTTAGTCAATAGTAAGATACTGGTGCCATAAACGCTGGTAAAAAGTGCCCAATCAGCATGAGATTTACAATAAATTAGCCACTCATTGATATTTTGAAGGTCTATGTAGTTCGACTCCTGCAGCACCACCGCCATACCTATTTCTGCCTTATAACAGCAGTATCAAGCACTGCTGTGTTCTGGTATGAAGGGTGTGGATAGGGAGATATACTTATCCGAGGCGTCTCAGCTCAGTCCTCTGGGGTAGCAACGCATCTGTGGTCAACCTCAGGTAGGACCTTGATCTTATATAGGGTTGATTACAGATATCCATAGGCGACAGTTACCACTTACAATCGATTATATAAAAAAGCTCGAATAGAATAAGCGTCCTGTCTTGTCCGCTGAGGACTAAGGTTGATTACCTCATACCTTATAAGTTTATATTACCCAAAGCTTCCAATAAAAAACAGAAAAGAATTCAGGTGCTGCTTTACTTAGTTTCTTATATACGCTTGTGCTTTTCAGTTATTCGATTGAAATGTAAATTGGTTTCCTTGACTTACCTGGATTAATTTTGTGAAGGACGAAGCTTTCCATGTACTGAGGATTTTCGCCATTTCGTATCTTAGATTTATATTTTTGTTTCTTTAATGGAAGCAATACAATTCGGACCTAGAACAAGCATAATAAATTTAATATCAAGAAATATAATTTAAAATAAGTGTTTAGATTTTTTTGATGCGTAAAATTTAACTACATATTTAATACAACGCATGATGACCTACGGCGCCGAAACATGGTCGTCAGGCCACATTGCTCGAAGGACTGATATCCGTTGGGGATGAAAGGTCTTCTAGTGGCGACGACGATTAGGCAAAAGGAGCACAGGTCGCCTCCCGACCAGATGGTCTGATGGACAGCGGGAAACCGTTGGATTCAGAAGGACCGGTTGGAGTGATGCCATATAGGGGAGGCTTTCAGCAGTGGACCTCAAAGAGCCCAAATTTAACATGATTTGTATATAATTATGTCATATTTTTACTTATAAATAACGTCATGTATAAATCAATAATATATAAATATTATTATTACAATATAGGTAACTCCCTAGCGTAACTATATCTTTTACACCAATACTGTTTCCTTCCATTGCACGCCTAAAGAACCTCAAAAGCAGCAGTTATTTTCCCATTTAACATTACCTGACTCTGAAGTATTTGCCCCTGGGTGCGTTGCGGTAGCGAGCGAGCTTGGAGCACGTGGACAGTCATGCTGCGGACAGGAGCATCGTATAACAACGTCAGTTCCACTGAACCCCGCTCCTGAGAGATCCCGCTTTCCCCGCAGAGAAGAGAAGTGTCCTAGGACAAAGATATGGCAATATTCTAACTGTATGAGTGATAATATTTAAAACAAAGTGTGGGGAATGGATGTTGAATCAGCTTTCGTTTCTGTATAAGCGCATGAATACGTGACGTTCCTTTGAGGTACATTTTTTTTATATGATCGAAGTAGCAAACGAGCATGCAGTCCACCTGATGGTAAGTGGCAACTGCCGCCCATGGATATGTGTAATCAACCCCAAATAAAGGCAAAGTCCTACCTGAAGTTGACCGCAGATGCGTTGCTACCCCCTGAGGACTGAGCTGGAACGCCTCGGAACCACGCCCTTCAGACTAGAACACAGCAGTGCTGAACACTGCTGTTGTAAGGCAGAAATAGGTGTGGCGGTGGCGCCGCCGGAGTCGAACTACATAGAATTCTACCACCTTCGATTACTCCATATCAGTAATATTGCAACTTACATTATGTGCAAGTACATCACTATCGACGCTGCTCTGCGCTTCCAAGGTGTGGATGTACTCAGCCCGCTGGGGCACTACGTCGTCGATCCTGGTCTCTCGGAGACTGGTCTCCCTCAGCGCGTTCTGCACGACTTCCACGTCCACCTTCGTGACCGTTTGGTTCTCGTTCTTCTCCTCGTAATGACATTCCACTTCCTCCTTATCCTGAAATAGGGTCATTATTTACCTAATGTTCTTCTAACAAATGGTTACGCAAATTATCACACGTAGTTACTCTATGAGATTTCGAAAATAACGGCGTACACCCCGGAATAGCTAGCACAGTGTAGATTCATGTCCAGTAACCTCCTAAGTGATGGTCAAAAATGGGTTGATGACGAATGAATAGCGTGTAACAAAATATTTGTTAATAAACAGTAGTGACTCAGAAGTCTAACGATATTTAGTTACGATATAAAGTACATGATATATTATTGTTACGATAACATATTGTATAAGTGTAAATGATAGAAAAATATATATTTAACATCTATCTTATCCAAATCTAGAATGAAACTAATTATGATAAACGTGTGGTCTAATTAAGCCAGTCTATTACACCGAATAAATGTTAAAAGATCCTGTATTTGATACCTTAAATAATATATCTATAAATCATCTGTCCATAAGCATAAGTACTTACGTGAAGAAAAAATAAGCAGTGACAAAATCGAGTTCTAAATCACTTATGAAGTTGATTATTAGTAAATTTCGTGAATGTAAATTATTGTTGCATTTATTCATTCATATCCGGCTCGAAGGATTAAAAATATCAGTTGTTACCATAGAAATTGTAATCAATAAAAAAAACGATGCAGCAAGAATTTTGTAGTTTCTATTTTCGATACAAAACTTCCTTCAGAAATCTACGAAGTACTAAGTCTCACCTGCTGTATGCGCAAGCGCAGCTCCTCATCCGAGTCGGAGGTCTCGAACGTGAATATTCGTTCGGGGTAATGGATCGGTTTCGACAAAGCATCTATAACAACACAGATGTACGAACAACGTCAATCGATATAATAGGCTTCAGTACCTACGCTAAGGGTTGTCTAAACTAAAATGTTGTTTTAAACCATATGAAAGGTTATGTATTAAAAATGACTCATATTAATTCGTAATTTCGGCACAAGTTTACCTGTGTTACCAATTAGACAACAAAAATAAATATCTGCGAAAAATTATTGTGATAATATTTACATGAACATGTTTGTGAGTGGTGAATAGGTATAGAAAATGCGTAATAGAGACATTGTCACTAATATAGTCTCATTTTAGCTTAGACAACGGTTCGTATGAGCTATTTAATAACTAAGGAACTGATAATACTAATGATTTTTTCCAACATTAAACAACACAAATAAAAGAGTGGTTATTTATACGTAATTTAAATAATGCTACATCCTATATCTTTATATATAAGTAAACTAAATCTAAGCTATAGGACTTGTAAAGATATGTTTATGAACTAGGTATCTAAGTTTGGATTTACTATCATAAATACCAATACTAGGTTCAAGTTTCTAATAATAAAATAGAATTTACGAACGATATAGGCTGAGGGTTAAAAATATATTTCACGTTTACACATCTATCTAAATAATAGCTTATATTCTAGAGGTAATATAATAAGAACTTGTACTTACCAAACTGAGCATTGTCAAGAGGGATCCCGGAGATGCCAGCGTTTACGGTGAGGATGTCATCATCGCAGACCTTCCGCCCGAACACCGCGGAGTAGCACCATCGTCTGCCCAGAAACAGCAGCACCACCAACACGACCACAGCAAACGCTGCTACCGCACTTATGTACGCTGTGGCCTCCACTGCGTAAAACATTACTGTGTAGTTTCACTCAAATACAAATAACACCGAACAACAGATATAGTGTTTACCATTCGTAGGATTTATCACGCCGATGTTGGCCACCATTCTGACTCAGTCGATCATCGCTGCGCGGAGTAGTCGCACTCCGACTAATCCGTTTCCTTTCACTGTTTTCAACCTAAATATGAGATTAGCGTTGTTTTTTCCAGGCTATAGCGAATTTATAAAAGCGTAATGGAGAATTAGGACATGTTGGCACGATCGCTGGCTGTCAGTGGCGCACATGCGCGGTGGCGCGGGGGCACGGCGGGGCGTGTGGAACTCTCCGAGCGGCTATAGGACGAAGGACCCCTCAGGTGTACCTATACAAAGAGGTGTATCAGAGTAATGAAGCGATAGGATACTGTCGTCAAGGCCGAGGGCGGCACGTGACCTCCGTGAAGCCCTTGGGAATAAGTCCACGCAACACGACACTAAATTACCGTCGTTTAATGGTCTCCACGTGTATAAATTACAGTACCTACTTTTAGCCATGTAGAAATAGCACTTAGCCGAAGGTACTTACACTACTTACAACTGAAAGCTATTTAGGTATATATGTTTTCACACTTCCTGAAATGGGAATTGAAAGAAAAATATTTTACACAAAACCAACCCCTTGCGATATTTTTTTCATTCATATCTTCAGCTCTCGTGCATTCTGAAGATCTTGATAAATACTAAATAATACAGCAAGATCTATGATAGATTTATACTTTCCTATACATCTGTGGGTGTCTCACACTTACCTATAAAGCGGCGCTGTGCTACTTCACCGACACAATCAGGACACTGGAAGAATGCCAAGTGGCCCAGAGTCGCTACGATACCCGTTTGATGTGGCTCACATAAATAATGTCTTTGAACTTATCCGGTCCTCACATACCGACGCATATCTCTAATATTATGAAATTCTGCTGTCTGTCTTTGATTTGATAATAACTGAGGACTCTGGAGAAGTACCCTTATCTTCTAGATATAGGTAAATTATGATTCGAATATCTGTAAATATTTTACCTGTCGTCAACGTCCACTGAAAAACAGATTTTTCCTTGAACATATTAAAACACGATGGTTTTATTTGAAATCTAAATATTTTTATTGGTATCTACTCGTTGGTAATATTAGCCAACCGACTACATTTATTTAATCCAATACATGGAAATATCAACGACTGAAACTACTCTACGAAAATGTATGCTTATAATTTATTCATAAAAGTCGATGTCGCGTGCGTGAGCCTAGTGTTAGATAGATAATTCTGTGTATTTACCATTATTTACCTAAACTAGATGTATAGTAGGTAAGGTAAATAAAATGGCGGAGCAGTGACCCGCTCTAATTCTGGCCCATGAGCACTGATGAATGTAATTAGGGTATTGACAAAACTATTTTATAGGACATGGTAAACAGGCGATTACCCGGATCAATGTTTTTTTCATCAAAAACCAAATTCTATTGACCAAACCTTAGACATCACGTAAAAGAGACTTTTTTGAATCTCTAGAAAACGCCTCAGGATACCTAACGTGTATAATACCTCATTTCTCCATCGGTTAAATGTCCTTCGAGCCACATAGGGCCTAGTGATACAGCATTATTGATTTTATTTTACGACTAGCTGATCCACGCGGTTTCACCAGCGTTTAAAAAGTAAAAAAATACATATTTAAACAAAAATATCATCCCGCTCTCCCGCTACGACGCGCGCATGCGCATAGAGCGCGCGCTAATGTATTTTTCAAAAATTAAAGTAGCCTATGTTACGGCCTAGACTTTCAGCTATCTTCCAGTGAAATTCCCGACACAATCGGTCCAGCCGTTTAGAAGATTACCTTAGCGAAATAGACAGACAGGCAGACAAATTATTTTTTATTTGCATTTTCGTTATAGGTATCGTGTATACTTTCATATACATTGAGTAAACAAATGTTATTTTGAAATCACAAATAGACCCTTCAATTTTATTTATCTGTATAGAATTAGATTGTTGATTAATCGTTGCAAACATAAATAATAAAAAATAACCCAATAAATTTTAAATCTTTAATGTTAGAGAAGCCCGTTGTGGATTGACATCGGCGGCACCACCGCAACACCTATGTCTGTCTTGTAAGTATTCGGCAGTGAGCTGTTGTTTTCTAGTTTGAAGAATTGGGGTAAGGGGAAATACTTATCCGAAGCGTTCCAACTTAATTCCTCAAGGGTAGCTACGCATCTGTAATCGACCTCAGGCAGAATTTTCATTTCTGCTCTAGCTATCTCTCGCGGTTTCACCCGCGTTAAAAAAGTAAAAGGCAATACATATGTATCTAAACATACACTCGTAGGTCACCCCGCTGTCCCGCGACGGCGGCCACATGTAGGTGGCGCGCGCGCTGATGCTTTTTTCCAAAATCAACATCATCGGCACTTCTTACCCTCCTACAGCCGTGTCAGCGAGGATTGTGGTGGTACGGAATGTTCGGATCTCGAGGGTACCTTCTTTACCCGGACCGTCTCAAGGAAGTAAATACCCCCGGGAGTTTTAATATTTTTACATAATACTATAATATTAATTAAAATATTAGTATGTTACGCCTTCAGCTATCTTACCGTCAGGTAGACTGCATGCTCGTTTGCTACTCCACGCTATAAAAAAATCTCTAATAGGATATTTTATTTTTTCTATTGAGTATCGACTTTGTAGGTATCACCTATTATAGCTTTATGTTTATAGCCCTTACCTTATATCTACCTAATTAAGTAGGTACCTACGCACGCAGTTAGCTTGTTCTATTTTAATAACCTTAACGACTACGGTTAACAAGTAGGTACTAGGTACTTATTGTACCTACATTTCACTACACAATTAATTATAACTAACATTTAAAAAAATCTATTTTAAACTAAGTATGGTTTGCGTGAGATATGGTGTGAAATAAAAGTGGTTACATAACAGGGTCACCGTGTCGAGCGGGCAATGTTTGCTTGACCCAAACTCATTACTTCTTATGACTCGACCTTATAACCTAGAATTTTTTGCTTTGTGCACTTTTGAAATGCCAGTTCAAATGAAAAGTTTTCTTTGAATATAGCTTTTGAGAAATTTTGGTAAAATATCTTAAATTTGTGTTTCATATGCTCGCTACAATATCCGAGCCTTTCGGAAACTGTAATAATAAACGCAGGACGACGTTGTACCGGATTTTCCTTAATTGCAACAAAATTCTGAATGTTCCATTAGTTGTATCGCTGCAGCGCAGATAGGTAAGTAGGACAGGATAAGGAGGCGACCTCGTTTTAAAATGTTTTATAATATAAAATAATTTATTAGTATAATGGATAGGTTCAGATATTTTAAAAAGACCTTGTTAACACAAAGACAAAACAGTTTTATCGCTCAAGTTGCGATCTCCGAAGCGATCTTCTGCGCAACCTTGAAAAAATTTGTATCAGGTTTACAAGCAAATAAATAGTAAATAGGTTTATGATGGTCTATATTTTTCATGTGAAGATTTTTATTACTGGAATAGTGGCACCTACGTAACTTTTTAATTGTTAATTTTAATGAACTTTATAATCTGGTAAATAATAATAATAATTTATATCCATAAATATGCTATTGGAAATCACGCAATTATACTCGTATACAAGCACCCTTGTACTTAATTACATTGCCCTTTATTAATAATATTAAAGTCACCTTTAGCGAAAAATAATAGATACCTATACTATACCTTTATGATTAGGTGTTAATATGTGTAACTATTAGGTAGGTACATGAAATTCTTTAACAATGGTCCCTTTGTTTACCTTCAACAAATATTATGTAGGCCACCTATTGTTCATGGACATTGCAGCCTATGAATATCCGCGACCAACCTCATAATTCTATTGTTTTTATTCCTGGTTTAGTGGTAATAATGCTAGTCTGGGTCGTGTATGTACCTACCTACTTCTGTTGTGTACTACAAGTAGCAATTGCAGCTTGCAGCTCACCTGATTTCAATTAGATTGATGATCAGTGCTGTCTATAACCCATGTAAGTAAATCTGTAACAAACGAAACAAACCTACCTACCAAACGAAATAAAGCTATCCTTGGTTTTGTCAATGATAATGCGATGTTGGTACTCTTGAGGATCTATAAAACGCCTGAAATACACCAAGAATTTTAGCATTGGAATTATAATTTTAATAATACAGCTTTAGGTAGAAGGTATTTTTTAACGATTAGCAAAATACAATTCAGTATTTGATGGTTACATACTTTATTCTTCCAAAAATCTGATTATAACTCTACTTGTTCGATCCACTTGCCACTTTTCAAACTACAATATAATATGTATTTTAGTACATTAGCTCAACACTATTGTCACAATATTGGCAAAAGTAGACGTGACGATGGAGTTTCCGCAGGCTAAACATTGAGTTCTACAGTTGTTTCTCGGTCTAAGATTTTCATGTTTCATAAGGTGTAAATCCTTGAGCTTCACTATGTAACTGCTAGATGGCGTTGTAGGAATACAGGTAAGTAAGAGGTTAATAGATTTACATTTTCAGAAAAACATCTGCTATTATGTTGCAGTTAACATTTCGTCATGAAAAACAGACAAAAGTACTCCCTTCTGAGAATTATTGTTTATAAAAGTTCTTTCCTTTTGACAGCAAATTTAAGATTTTAAAAGACTCACCCTCTGTTAAGGTACTGCCACGCCCTGCTATATATATATTTTTAATGTTCCAACCTAATCTAATCAATCCTATAAGCTAGGCTAGGTAACAGAATTAGTAAGGTTAGATTGGAACAGACTCTTAGGGCAGAACTAATTTGACTGATATAGCTAGTTAGTTAATAAAATTTAAATGAATAATAAAGAAAACCCGACCAATAAACATGTATAAAACAAAAAAAGTACATTTTAGACAATTAAATTTCACAACAATGACATGCTATTTGATCTAAGCGTCGAGATCTCGGGGGACCATAGGTGGTAGAGCCCTTTGTGGTTTGACTCCGACGGCACCATCACCACACCTATTTCTGCTTTATAACAGCAGTGTTAGCTCTGCTGTTCTGGTCTGAAGGGTGTTGTAAGAGAAACATATTAATCCGAGGCGTTCCAACTTAGTTC